>VZTT01013774.1:140139-166396 GCA_013400855.1 Buphagus erythrorhynchus | reverse complement strand
TGAGGGAAGGGCCTCACAGGGCTTATGGCAGGGCCTCACAGGGCTTATGGCTGCACAGGGCTGAGGGAAGGGCCTCACAGGGCTCATGGCTGAGGGCAAGGCCTCAGCAGGCTCATGGCAGCACAGGGCTGAGGGCAAGGCCTCAGCGGGCTCATGGCTGCACAGGGCTGAGCGCAGGGCCTCAGGGGGCTCGTGACAGCACTGGGCTGAGGGCAGAGCCTCAGCAGGCTTATGGCTGTACAGCTGGCTCATGGCAGCAAAGGACTGAGGGCAAGGCCTCAGCGAGCTCATGGCTGTGTATGGCTGAGAGAAGGGCCTCACAGGGCTTACGGCTGCACAGGGCTGAGGGCAAGGCCTCAGCGGGCTCATGGCTGTACAGGGGCTCATGGCAGCACAGGGCTGAGGGCAGCTGCAGACCAGCCCTGCTGCAGCAGTGCCAGCATAGATGGCCACAGTCCTGAGGGGCTGACAGAGTGCCAGCACAGGTGCCCAATGTTCTGGCCCAAGGTGCCCGGCGCGGACAGGCAGGGCTGGTGATGCCCCTGAGGACCCATCACTGTTCAGGGCCTTAAAATGGAAGAAAATGCATCAGTGTATTCATTATGCATCTTAAGACTTTCTCACATCATCCAGGTCTAATTAAATTCCCATTGGTGGCATGGCAAGACACAGCTAGGTGTGTATATGACAATACCACCAAAAATAGGAGAGATGGGACTTGTCCTCGTCAACAGGACAGAGTAAATCTGGAGTTGTGGGAAAAAGCAGCAGGAGAATTCTGGCAAAGTTGTCCCTTTATTTACAAGCCAACATTGGGAAGAAATGCTAGTCACCCATTTTGGACCAATCTGTGATTTTCAAATGCATCTTTATTGATAAGTTGATTAAGCTCTAGTCTGAACTTTATTTTACAAGAACCTGCAGCTAACCAACACAAAAAAATTACCATCATTACCTTGTACAATACTAGCACAAAAACAGAAATGCCACAATTCAGTTGAAAGAACTGTAAAAGAACTAAATCAGATCATAAACTCTACACGTAACAAACAGTTGTGATTAGTCCCACGTGTCATTTATAAAGCCAGCAGCGGGAGGGGAGGACTGAACACAAAACCAAGCACCCCAGATGCCAACTCTTTCTCCCCTGAGTGTGCTTAACCACGTGCTTGGCATGAACAAGTGGGACAGCAGCAGAGAGATGCACGCCATCTGCCTGTGTCTTCTCTTTTATCCTAGAAAGCCTCCTGGGTCTGTTCTCTGCTTCAGAACATTCAGAGCTTCCTAAAACAAGAGACTGATGCAGATTTGCACCCAAAGGATGTGATGAAAGCCTCGTAGTTGAAGGAGAGTGAGTCTAAAAGAGAGGACTGAGCAGTGTAGGCAGAAACTGAAGTTAGATTTAAGTTGGCAGTAGGTACAACTCATCCAAACACATTTATTCCAGACGAACACAGGATGGAACAGCAAACCTGAAGTTCAGGATGTAATACTGGGGATATTATGCCAACAACTTCATCATCTGCTCCCTCATTTTCTGTCTGCATCCTTTGTGGTTCCTCCCTTCTCTCCCATTCTTCTGGTACTTCCCACCCCACACAGGCAGTAACTCTCCTGCCCTGCCACGCTGCCCTCCCTGACCTTCACACAGTTCTGCCAGTAACTCCCACCTGACACTCCCATCAGCTCTCCTGCCTCATGCACCTCCACATAACAACAGTCAGAGAAGGCTGAAACCTGATTTCCTGTTCCCCACACTCAGAGAAGCACTCATCTTGATTTCTCATTCCTGAGGAACACAGGGAACAGTGATCTAACTTTACAGATAAGTAAAACGAGCCAATGCCTTTAACTTCATTTGGAATTCACCTGTATTCTCCATCCCTCTTCTCCTGTCCTTCCTCTTGGTCCCTCTCTTAAATGTAGGAATGTTTACAGTAATTCAGGCCTCATTCTCTGATTTTTAGGTAAGACCCCACAATCTTCCTGAAAGTCAGCTCACTCTCCAAAACCTATTCCTTCATCCTAGTTACGGCAGTAATGGGAAAATCTGCTGTTCATGCCACTGGGAAGAAACTGCTTTGGCACGACAGCATAAGGCTTGCACAGGACAGCACCCATCTGACACCCTTCTAAGAACAACACTGGCTTAAAACAAAATAAGAAAAAAAATCTACAGATAATCTATTCCCTCTTCCCTTCAAGTCTAAAAGAACCTCTCTTGAGGCATAGAGAGGCACTGTTACCCAATCATAAAAAGCCAGCAAAGCACACGTGGCAGTGACTGATTTCCTACGCTTGTGCATGTGCTGCAAGGGCTGTACAGGGACGAGACACTGAAGGGAAGGCTAAACCCACAGGAATTCTGCCATCTTCAAATCTGCAGAAGACTGGTACAAGGACAACACTGATAGATAATTTTCTGTGTTCACCAAAAACAAGACCACTAGTAGTTAGTTGCCTTAATGCACAGCAAGGGTGACTAAAGTTAGGTATCAGGAAAAGCAGTCTCACTTGTAGGCTAGCTAGGAACTGAACAGACAATCTCAGCAGCCTCCAGGATCTTCCTCAGTGAAGTTCTGTAAGAACAAGTTTGATGAGCAGCCATGGTGGACATGTTTGGGATACTCAGTCCTGTCTCAGACCTGGCGTGGGCTCTTGAGGTCCTTTCTAACCCTGTGCTTACGAGTTTATCAGTTGACTACACTGAAAAGAACAAAAAGGTAATTTTTTCTGTCCAGCAGTTGCAATTAAAGCAACAAAGGAAAAAAAATTGAAGAATCCTTCCTTCCTTTCCCCAACCTTCATGTGTCACAGCTGAGGAGTTCCCAGCCCTTAGAATAAGCCCTTCTAATACTGATGGACAGAGCTACCAGCCCTTCTAATACTGATGGAAATGATGGGAAACACAACCATCTTGGAACAATTCACAGGTAGCAGCTGGAGTGAGGACTGTCAGCACAGGACAGCCTTGTGTGGGCAGAGTGAAGTGTTTCACAGCTCAGTGAATGGGAGCCATGGACAAGACAGGACAAGGTCAGTGTACAATACATGGCATGCCTTCTTCATCCAATGAAAGGGTTACATGAAAATGGCCATCCTGCCCAGTCACTCTCCTGGAGCTTGCTATGCTGGCTTGTCTAGCAGCCTCCAGCACTAACTACTTCCCGCTGTGGCAAGAGAAGAATTGTGAACAGTGGAGTTTCCCCACCCCCCAGTGTGGAATCTCTCATTAGTCTTCAAGTTCACCCTGTCCCCCTACCCTGACTCCCCTCACTTTAAAAAATAATGGTTACAATTAATGCGTGGAAGCTGATGACATTGTGCATGTGGTTCACTTCCAGTTCTCTTTTTCTCTTCTCATGCATCCTCCTCCTGCCTCTCCAGCAACCCCCTCCCCACCAATCCATTCCATCAGTCCATCCAGCCTGCATGCCTGGGGGGCTGCTGCTCACTTGCCATAGACGCTCTCATCGCTGTAGGCCACATAGAGAAAATAGTCCTCCTCATGGTTATCCTGCCAGGGGACAAAGGGACAAAGTGAGGAGCCAAAGCTGGAAACTCACTGCATGTGAGAAAGCCCAACCCAGAGACCATTGTAACATGAGCAGGTAACTTCTCTTTCACTGCTCCTGTCCGTTTACATCAAAGGCTTCGCTTCCCAAGACCAAAGAGAACTCTGGCCACAGCTCTGCTTCTACATACAGGCAGGACACATTTTTGTACACAGGCAATTTACTTGAAAATCCACAGCCAGGCTGTATTGCAAGCATGCAAGAGAAACAGCTCTGACAGTTCACCAGTATCTCAGCAGTGGTATGGTCTTAAAATCAAGAGAGAGACTTGGAAGGATTTAACAAGTGAAAAATCACCTCTAGATGGTATCTTTATTCAGAACACTTTGACAAGTGGCTGTATTTCTATGTCCTGTTTTACGTAAGGGCAGTAGAGCTGAGATGATTACACTAACACAAAAATTCTGCAGAGTGCCAGCAACAGAGATCTGACCTCAGCTCTGGATGGTCAGACACCTTCCTTCTATGTGTTCAGATTTGGAAAGCACCCTGCCTGTGTTATCTTTTATTATCTTCATCAGTACACAGACTGATGAAGTGTCCAGCTATTGTGAAAAAATGACAGGCCAAACAAGGCTCACAGCACCACGCCAGAGCTCTTTCATTAAAACACCCAGCAGAAGGAGAAATCAAGGAGAAATCAATCCAGGCTGTAAACCACCCATGATATAATGGCTACAGAACTGAGAAATATGGACATCCAATATGCCTTTAAGGTTGATCAAATAACACTGCTGAGTAGAAATATTGGGCAGCAATGCTCACAGCATCCTACATAATCCTCACTCATACGGCACATGTGACAAAAATGTAATTCTAGACAAAGAATTAGTGCTCCTTAAGAAAGTACTTTTAGCCAGATGGATGCCCAGTGATACCGGCCCTTTTACTGGTTTTTTACTTACTTTTAATGGCTAAAAGGAAATCTCTTATATAAACACCAAAACCTACGTTCTCCACCCTCCACAGCCCAAATCCTTCCTGTGAAAAGGAAGTGGTTTATTTCAATACTTTGTTAAAGTAGTAGGACCAGTATATCACTGCTGGGGCAACTATTTGCCACAACCCTTTCAACTAGAAAACAACTAGTTGAATTGATAAGGCTCCCCAGGCTCCTAACTGGGGATGGAACTCCCCTGACCAGGTAATGGAATACAGCTCAGGGGAAGAGGGTCCCCGTGTTCAGGCATCTGTGACCAAGTTGAAACCACTGACACTTCTGGACATTGTTCTTGCCAACAAAAGGCAAGAGAAAAGGGCCAGGCTTACCTCATACAGCTGGCCCATGGTAGCACTGGTGGGAGGGATGGTGTTATTGACAAAGAAAAACAAAGCATCTTCTGGCCTCAGGTGGATCCGCTTTCGGATTAAGAAGTAGAATTGGCCAACTGAGGAGGAACAAAGAATGCCTTAGATGCAGAAGGAATGTTGGAGGGGGTTTTTTTTGTTGTTGTTGCTGCTGTTTATTTTTGTATTTTATCCCTAACCATGGCTGTTTTCTTTTGGTGGTGGAAGTCACATGCTGTATATAAAAAGTAGGGGAAAATGAACAATGCAGGAAAAAAAAGCAATAGAAGAAAGCAATAACTTTATGACTGTAACCATATGAGCAGCCAATCCACTCTGAGCTGGCAGTTTCTCAAGTACACACCTCATGCCATGTCCCATCCAAATCCACACTCCACATACTATGGTATGAAATGCTTTACTGAGGGGATTGGTGGGAAGACTTTTAACTAGCTTAACCTTTAAATCCTACAGATCAAAGACACCTTAGAGAATTTAGCCTTGGTGTAAATGGTTATACCATTCCTGAAAAAAAAATTATTATTATTTACTTGAACTACATTGCACAAGAAAGTTTTTCACAGTCCAGTAAATACTGCATGAAAAAGAAATGCTGTTCCTTTTAACTCATTCATGTCCTTAAATAAAAACAGATGCAATCACACTCAAGATTACCATGACCACTCAGAAAAAGAACTTTGCAGCTATGACTACAGCCACAGGGGTGGAAAAGGGTGGGACTACTGCAAGAACCAGTCTCTTCCTGCAACAAGACTATAGCCTCTGGCAACTCTGCAGCTAGGTCATCACTGACTGGTGATGATGACACTGCCCATAATACACAATTTAGTCACTGTCATCGTGGTTAGAACTCAGTTGTGACATGCTAGCTGAGCCAGTGAGAAACCTCAAAAAATCTCAGAGAATTCTGCATGTTGTAATCCAGGCTATAAAGTATAAATATAACAAGGACAGCAGATAAACGAGATGTTGAGCCTGTCTGGATATTTTCTTTGTGCTGATCACAAAGTAAAAAGCACTTCTGAGACCTTCTCACTGAAAATCAGGAAGAAAGGAGGTAGACATTGTTACCTGTGAGGTCAGAAGGCACGAGGTACTTTCTTTTGTCCAAGTCAGGTACTCTGGCTTTGGGTGCTTTTTCCACTATTACCTGGAAAGAGAGAGAGAGAAAGCAAGAAACACATGATGAGTATCATAAACCAAAATGGTTCAAAAAGCATCAGTGGATAAGGATATTACCCTTTGATTGTGCTACCAGGCCTTTAGGTATTTAATCTGTAACAAATACACAACATTAAGAACACACAGGTGAGATGACTTTAAGCAGGAGAAGACAACTTAAAATCACTCCCAATAGCTGTGCTGGGAGCCCAGGGCTGCAGCAGTAAGCGTGGTGAGTGAAAAAAAGAGTCCAGACATAAAAATAAACCATAATGGCTGAGAAAAAAAAATAATTAGGACACCTTGATGTTCCCAATTCAGGTTAATTTTGTGTGAAGCTGTCAGGAGGCTAATACATGAACACAAGTAAGTTAAACTGTTTCCAGGTTACAGTTCCAAACTGCCTTGCACAAAATCAGCCCTACTCCCAGTAGTCCCACATCCTAATTTCTACTTTCACCAATACCAAGTGCTCTAAAATGAAGAAAAGAATTATAGAGAAACTACAGCTCACTGGGGATTTTTTTTTTTTAAATCTCCAGTTCTTCAGGAGTTATAGTGTACTCTGAAATTAATATCCTTTAAATTTATTATCCATATTTCACATAGCTATGGACATTTCCTTAATCATATAAACACACAATAATTAAAACCAACCTACCATCTGGGCAACTCGATCCACAGAGACCTCTGACACAAAATAATAATTTCCTTATATTTTAACACAGAAAAACACAAAGCTCAGCAGCTTTTAGATCAAATAGACCAAGAAGTTGTCTGCTAAAAAGTAATTTTTGTTAGCAGACTTAGGCAAAATATTTACCTCAGAAGGAGGAAGTATTCCAAAGTGACCTGATCTCCTTTTCCATTGAAACCTTTGGAACTACTGTGTTTGTGCAGGAAAAAAAATGCAGGGTTTTTTTTGTGATATGTATTTTTGAACTGGTAAAAGATACATCACGTTTCAATCCATGTGGTTTGCTGTTCTGCAGAAGCCATTCTGACCACCGAAACTAAATCTAAAGCTGGATTTTCTGAACTTCCTAAACTTTTAAATTTCCTTAGACCCCATAATTGTAAATACTCCACCTGAGACACTGTGGGGCTAATTTCTAAGGGTTCCATGCTCCCATAACTCTCTGGTAACCCAAATCAGCAAATACAGCTGTTGTCTAAGAGAGCAGGTTGAACTGCTGTGGACTAAGCTTTATTTGGAAGCAAAATGATGCTGCCCCACCAGCGAGACACCATGCAAGAACAAAATGTTATCATGAGCTTGGTGTATTTAGCCTGGACATGGTGCTGTGCTAACCTGAATCCTTCTAGAGCCAAGTGAGTGTCTGCAAAATATCTCACACCAGAGAGGTATCAACTAGGACATCTTTTCCCCAAGCTCCATTTGAATGTGGCCAACACAGCCAAACTCCCTGAAATTTCCAGGTTTGATTTTAAAATAGAAACATGGTTGCCTGAGGTACTTCAAGATTTTGAAGTCCCTAAGTTAGTAGTACAAGGCACTCAAGCTCCTTCAGGCTGTTTGAGGTAGGACATGCATTTCTGTATAAGATGCAGTTGGTAAATGCTGTGAGGGAAGGACAGTACCACAATCTCACTGAATAGGTGCAGGCTGAACAGCAACAGCACTTTTCACATTTTTTACCAGCACAGCCAAACAAGGCAGTATCAAACACAATAAATTGCAGTGGGGAGAAACCTTTAGTTCTGGCCTCCAATTTAAATAACTACTGACAAGCCAAGCTGCTTGCTGTGACTACCCTGACTTGGGGGAGGCAGGGCGGGATTGCAGATTGGTCATTAGATAATAAGGGAAAAGAAGCCATACCTATGAGAATGAGGTGAGTGCTGGGGCTTCTAAGCCCCTAGGAAAGATTTAAATCAGATCACCACTGATTTAAGAGATCTTAAGAGACACCTCCCTCCTGCAAAGATGCAGGGAAGAAATGGAGGTGCTCTGCTGATCTGACTAGCAACTGCAGTCAGTTTGTTGGATAATGCAGGTTATCTCTTCTGAAGCACTAAACCCTTCACATACATTAAAAAACCTACCAGGAAAATCCTAAGGGTAGAATATAGATTATCTACGTTTGCGTTGTTGTTGAGTGGTGACTGTGATAATGCAGGGCAGCAAAGTCTCATCAAAATGCTGAGATGTATCACAGCACTGCAGCGTAGGCAGCCAAAAGGATGACATCTTCAAGGATCCTGCTGTCAGGAAGGGCAGACACAGAAGTAAAGAACAGAGTGCTGCATTCATTTCTTTGTATGCAGCTCTGACAAGACGCTATCCCTAATAATTCACATCTGGGACTTGCCATGCATTATTTTCAATTATCCTTAACTCCAGCACACCTTGTTATTCTCGTCCTGGTTTTCTTTACAAAGTTCTGCTGATGCCCTCCCTGTCTTGACCTCCTTTACCTCCTGCCAGACTGGGCCTCCTCCTGGGCTCCTCACAGGGTTCTTCCTGACACATTTGTCATGACCCGCTGTGCAATCTGCCACGTTAATCCTCAATTTACACCTTGTCTCACGCCAGACCTGCAGAGCCCTCATTACAAATAGCCAACCTCATACACTTCAAGCTGACCTGCTGAATGCTCAACCTATGCTACGCCAGGCCTACCAAAAAGAGAGGGAACAAAAGCACCCAAATACTGACTTCCAAAAACTTGAAGTCCATCTGAGGGTCATTCCTCAGATAAAAAATGCTGCTAGCCTGCAGGGAAAACATGGGGTGTAACTGTTCCCCTCTGTCATTAGTTTTACAGAAGGGGTACCAGTTTTTTTGAATGCAGTACATTTGTGCAGTAAATCTAGGGCAGACCTCTCCAGTGGGGATGGAAAAAAAAAAAAAACAACTTGCAAAATGTTTATTAAAAAGCAAAAAACACTCTACACTTAATTAGATTTGTAACTTCTTTTTTTTTTTGTCTCAATAATCATTCGGAATTATGAAGCCAGAAGTTTCCCACAGGCACTCCAAAGGGGCCTAAGAATGAGGAAGCAAAATTTAGCTAGATGACCTTGCATTCCAAGTGACATTTTCTCCACAGGATGATTAAACAGGAGGGCAAAAGGATTGAGAAGTATCATTTTTCTGCTCATGCAAAGGAAAAGAACAAGGCTATATCGAAAAGACAAGCCAAGCTTTAGTAAAATAAAAATAACAGGGCCGTATGAGATGACCCGGATGCAAACCATGTTTAGTATGAAGAGTACCCGGTTAACCCACTCACCGATCTCCATTTTCACAGAAACAAGGGTGAGCTCCTTCCCCACTCACCCCCACGCATGCCAGGAAAGGATCAGCAGCGTTCCCACTGTGGAGTTACTGCGGATCCCAGGGAAAAAGGTGAATTCCACCCGCAGCCACCCACCCACACTGCAGCCCTTCCCGCATCATAAACAGCCCCAGCTTTGCACTAAGGAGAAAAGCAGCCGGGGATTTAAATCAGATCAGCGAGATCACGATCATCGGTACTAAACTCATTCCTTTCCCCTTCAAAACAAGGCGAGCAGCAGCCGACGGCCAGCACGGAAAACAAAGGCGGCCGAGCCCGGGCCCGACGCCATGGCCGCCCTGGCAGCGCGCACTCACGGGGACTCTGTCGGGGTATTTCTTCCGGATCTTCTCCCCTTCTTTTTTCCTGTACTCGAACGGGTGGTCTTCCTTGTACTGGAACTTCATGGCGCCGGGCTCTCGCTCCGCTCGCGGCGGCTGCTGCTGCGGCTACTGCGGCTGCGGCTGCCTCCGCCCCGGCCGGCCCTGCCCACAGAGCTCCGCCCGCTCCCGCCTCACGGGGAGCCGCCCCCACACAGAGCCGCTCTGACGTCACGGGCAGGCGCCGCCCGGTGTGACGTCACGGGCAGGCGCCCCCGCCGCCGAGCCGTGACGTGACGTCACGCGGAGTCGCCCCCCCCGAGTCGAGCCGCGCTTTGACGTCACGGGGAGAGGTGGGAGTACAAGGGAGGGCGTTCCGTTCGTGCATTGATCTATCGCCCCGCAACACGTCAACAAACCAACAAATATTTTAAAACAATTTTTTTTTTTTTTTTTTAAGTTTAAAGGCAGCAAAACGCCGCCCGGCCTCCGCAGCATGACTCAGGGGTTATAAACACCGCGCCCTGTGGGGACACGGCTCGGGGCTCCCCGGGTGACACCTGAGTCTCTGAATGCCCCACTTGTCCAAATGAATGGGGACCTGTGCTCTCTGCGGCTGCGAGATGTAACACCAAAACAAAAATAAAAAATTGTTTGTTCTCGGACCGTCTCCGCGGCTGTTGGATTGTTGCCTTGTTTGTGGCACCTCAGTGCCACGTGATGTGTCACAGCAGATGCATGTTGCAAACAGCAGACAGCTAAAGGTAACTGTGTGCAAACAAGCCAAAACAGCAAGCCAATTTTGGCCCAGTTACTCAACTGGCACATGCAGTATCTAAGTTTCTTTCCCCCTAGGAATAGATCGACTCACAATTATTCACTGATCAGCAGAAGAGCAGATATTAATGAATGGCTCAGCATGCTCAAATCAAGACAAAAATCAATTGCTGCTACCCTAGGGACAATTAATTGGATTGTATTATTTTTTCTTTGCATGCTTGACCCAGAGGAACCAGAATTTTGTCAAGGCTGATCTTTTATCTGTGCAGGTATTTTAGTTGTAGTAGAATATGAGTGGAATGGCCAGATGCATAATGTGATTCTCCATGGCCACACCAAAGGCAGAGGTGAAAAGACCCAGATTTCCTAATTGAAGCCCGTGTCTTGACTGAGGATGAACAGGGGTAGGAAAATGTGTGTTGGGGTGTGATTTTTCTCACCTGAATCATGACACCTACTTTTGGATACCTGAAATGTGTCTGCAAAAGCTCTGGCAGATCCTTTACTTTCTAAGCTTTTATTACTGGTACTTTTTTTGTACTGAATACTTTTATTTAGTATGGGGTAGTGTGACCTCCTGCTAATGGTCTGTTCCAGCAGGTGCATGCCCAAATCTCCTAAGGATAAAGCAGCCCACAGTGGGAATGTCACCAGCCAGCATGTCCCAGCCTTCACTAGTTCATGTGTGTAATGTTTGTACAGGAAGCACCATCATCACGTTTCTGTCTGTCCCAGGACATGTAAACATTCTCCCATAGTTGCCAGGTACTGTCAGAGGAGCTCAGAGAGGTGAGTCAGAAGGCAGGCATTATTTTTTGCAGTCCCATAGCAAATAGCTTGGATTGAAGGAACCCCAGGGATTTTTCCAAGGAAAATTCTGGTTTCATGGCATTAAACCTTTATATAAAGCCTGTGTTTGGTCTCCTTGCTTCATAACTGCCTGCAGCATAGCAGTTGCTGAGGTATACTGAAGGTCTGTAGTGATGCCTCTTCCTCAAGGACAAAAGAGAGGAAGTTTTCTAGCCTGTTTCACCTAAGCCGTCAACATATTTTGGCAATTTAAACAGACTGACCTCAAACTCCTCTTACCCTGTGAATTGCTGTGTTCATCCCCAGGGCTGCTCCCAAGGTAGCTAAGATAACACCTGGTTTTAATTTCTCATGACAAATCAGAGAGAAGTGCCAGATTTTTTCCTGTTCTGGTGCAAAACCATGGCCCTGTGAGTGGATTGCTAGGTGACTTCTGCTCAGCAAATCCCCTGACTGACCTCTCTCCCTGCCCTGATGGTGCAGCCCTGGATGTACAGCCCCAAGACTCGCTCCTCCTGCTTCCCCACTTTGTCAGGCACTGAATTCCCAGCTCTCTCCTTCAGCTTCAATAATAACAATAACGTCACTGGCAAAGCAGGCAGGAAGATGATACATGCAGAAGCAGTGACAAACACCTAAACATCTGACTTAGGGGTGTTAAAATGTCAGCCCATGGGCATGTGACAAACCCCACGTTCTGGATTCGTTTGCCAGAGGGAGGAACTGGAAATGATGTTGGCTAATTTTCCTACCCCGGACTGCCAGCACAAAGTGGTCCTTCACAGACTATCAAAACAGAATATATTTTCTTAACCTAGAGTGTCAGAACAGCTCTGAGCACGTACTGTACTGCTGTGTCTGCAGGTCATGTGGGTACATTCTACAAGGGATTTCCCAAGTGTTGCCAATGCTGCAGCTGTAGGAGCAGGAGATAAAAATATTTGCACAGAGTCTGGGGGCAGGGTTTGCAGCCTGGGCCATACTATACAGTCCTCTACTTATAACTCTGGACTCCCTTGGATATTTCTTTCATTATTGCCTCCCCTTGGGTAATTTATTCCTCTACAGACTTTTAAAAATTAAAAAAAAAAAATTTAGTGTGGGCTCTGCATATCAAAGTCTCTTTTGTCAGAAAATTTGTGCTTTGTGCTCTGAAGGGTGATTAAAGCACACATGGCACACCTGAAGGCACTTGTGATTCTGATCTGCTTGCTGCCATCCATGGCACAGTCCTTGCCTGGTGTCTCTCCTGTATCCCTCGTGACCGGTCACCAGTTTCTCTTGGCACTGGATCTGCAGTGCCTTCAGAGCCAGTATGGGCACATTGGTCTTGGATGAGGGCACAGGGTTAGTCACTCCCAGTAAACAGTGTCTAATTGTATAAATGTTTTCTTTCCTCTAGGAAAGCACTTTGTATTGTCCATGCTGGGGCTGCTGTCTCGCTGCTCTTATTTTCTACAATTTCTTATTTTTTTTTTTTACAAAAGAAAAGCTGCTCTTCCTTACCATACTTCTTGTATGGCCCAGGTTCATCTAAAGTTGGTTACAGGCACACAAATGATGTCATGAGGAGTTTAAGGAACACAATCACAATTGCTGCGTGATCGAAAGCAGCAGTAAAGGACAACACCCCAGACTTGCAAAGCAGAATTTGAGATCCCTTTGTTCCAGCCAGTGCTGGGGAGGGGCATCACTGTTCCTGTGAAAACAAAGGAGCAACAACAACAGTGGGGCCAGTGGGATGTTTCTGAAAAACGGTTTTTCTCAACTACTCCGTGTTTTAGGGGAACCTAAAGGTGGCACTGTTACCAAACAAGTTAAAAATTCTTTTAAAAGGCGCCTGTGCAGCGGTGTGGGGAGGGAAATTGCTTTAAGGAGATTTAATCCATGAAATGGATAAATGATGACAGGCAAGCTATGGGTGATGCCCATGTGTTAGAAAAACAAATTACAAATTTAGGGACGTACTTCAGTGCTCTTAGACCAGAGAGAGAAATTTTTTGTTGAGACCTGGACACAGAGAACGCTGAATTTATAAACCACAAAGACACAGAAACTGGAGATGAAGGAGAAACTAACAAAGACAATTACTGAGATTCTCTCTCTCTGGGAAAAAGAAATAAAGAATAAAAAGGCTAAAAATTTAGATTAATTAGCATTAGAAGCAATAAATAAATAACAACAAGTGATAGAATGCTGATCTATGAAGAGAACTTTGTAGCTTGTAAGCCAATGAACACTAATTTCTTTGTTTGCTCGAATGTATAAATAGTTAAAAGATTTGATAACTAGCATGTTCTGTGGAGCTATCCCCATGTACCCTAACACTGAATAAAGTAATGTTGAATTTCTACCCTAACAAACTGGTTAAAGAGTTTATTTCCCAGCTTTTGGTGGCAGTTTCTGGTACCCTAGATGGGACAAAGAGGTGCCAACTCAGTGGACCAGAGGAATTGTCAGCACTCCAGTGCACACCAAAATATTTTCGATGAGATCTTCCCATTTCCTAGTCTGGTGCATAGACCACTCTGCCCTTTCTGGGAAAAAGAATACAACATTACTTAAGGTACTTTATTTGAAGGTATTTTTCCTGTCCATGAGTTGCACTAATAGAAAGTTTGCAGTGTGAGGCTCAGAGGTTTTACAAATATTCACTGGCTTGGTTTTGGGAAAGGTTGTAAAGAGATTGTAAAAGATTGTAAGAGGTTATAGAAAGCTTGCAGAAGGTTTTAAAGGTATTTAAAGGTTTTTTTCCTAAGATGGTAAATATGGGAGTGGGGCTATCTTCATAACTCCCAAGAGAAGGGATCCCAAAGGGTTCCCCTTTGGGTTGTGTCCTAAGGAACTGGAAGAGGTTGGGGGTCTGGGTGGGATGACCCCCTGACACAAAAACAACTTGTTGAATATTGTAATCATTGGTGGCTGATACATAACCTTAATGGTTGTGAAAAGTGACCAGTTAGTGGGACTGCAAATTACAATACCATTTTGCAATTAATGCTGTTTTGTCGAAGGAATGCAATAGACTACAGCCATATGCTGATTTTTTTTTATTTATTTATGGAATAATCCTGATTAGTGGAAGGAATGTGTGCATGTGCCTAGAGATCCGATGATGTTAGCATTAGAAGAGAACGGATGGGAAGGCACTCAAAAGGTCCAGGAAGGAGAAGAGGCTGTCTGTCCAGTCCTGAGCTCCTTTCTAAGAGAGAGCTGAGCCTGACTGCAGGAAGAGCTTTCAGGAATTGAAATGCTTTAATGACTGCTCCTGCACTGGGACTACAGGGCTTTCTAGGCAGAATTGCTGTCCTGTGGAGCAGAGTGACCATCACATGTTAAATGCCAGGACAGCTCAGGGTTTGCAGGCAGGATGAGCTGGATGTTCCCCCTGGAAAGCACTGTGAAGACTTCCAGGGAGTTTCTGGGTTTGACAGTACTTGACACATGTTCAGCAGACTCAAATGTCTCTGCTTGCTTCAGGCTTTTACTGTGGAGTAAACAAGAGCCTTCCAGGAAATGTTCTGCAGCTTGGTGAAGCCAGGCCTGAACAGCACTTGAGAGAGCAGCTGATAAAAAAAGACCCTCATTAAATTCCTTTAGATACAAAATTCCTGTGGCTGGTCAAGGACTGGGGCATCGTCAAAGATTTTTTGGTTATTCAGTTTAGCTTTATTATATCCCTGAAGCTATTTTATCAACCTTCTCTAAAATTTTCTATGGTTGTAAACTCAACAGCAGTTAGGTTCCTAAACATGTTTGGAACTAGTCTAACTAGTCTATGTTGGACCTTGTCCAACATTGTCCTTGTTCTTCTTATCTCCAAAATAAATGTATTTTCTGTATTTCACAGGAAAGCAGACCAGCATATTAACTAAAGTGGGAATTTGGGTACTTCAGCAGGAAGGGCCTTGCAGGCATTTCAAAAAGATGTGACATGTGCCTTCATATCAACATGAACATATACATGCAATTTATTCAAGGCTGAATGAATCATCATGTGATATTTAATGTTCTGCTTTATTGTCTTCAGGTGCTGTATCCAGGGTAGAGACAATACTGATGTGGTTCAACACTCACCTTCTCCTGACTGCCTAGTCCAAGGTTTTACAGATGGGCCACACCTATGTTCATTTCTGGATGGTTCAACATATTTGTATTGACCAGGAGAGACTCACAAATTATTCAGTCTGAGAAATGGCTTGCATGTTTTTAATGGTCTTGCTTCAATTGATCTGGTTTTGACAGCAACATTAGGAATTAATAAATGATACTGTATGAATGCATTGAAAATATGATTGAGCTTTATTTCAGAGGTAGTGTTCTTGCTCCTCCCCTTGTTTGATCTGTTGGTACATATATAATATTTTAAAATTCAAATATAAGAGCTTGTGACTACCATTTCAGATTTGCAATATATCCCATTCAGAACCAGATTCTGTTCATTCTATTGCATTAAGGCATTAATCAATTAGTGCATTCTAGGGAATTAAGGGCACACTGTATACATACAGTCTGTATGTGTGCTGTCTTTCATTTACATGCAGATTGCTTCCATTATCTTTTTTTTATTTTCTATAAATGGTTGGCAATTTCCAGAAGTTTGGTGTTAATTTCAGGTCGTAATAGACCTTCACAAATGTCTTTCTTTCTTTTTTCTGTTTTGAAGAACCTCTCTGCCATCCTGAGGAAACTTAGGCTAAAGGCAAGAGGAATGAGACTGCATCTGCAGCCACTCTGCAGATCACTAGACTACAAAATGGCTCAGCACCCTGATCCTGCTGCCTGCATATTTGTGCAAAGTGTGATTCTAGTGTTGTGTGCCCGTAATGAATGGGCTTGGAGAATGCGAATTATCTGAAGGAGGTGTCAAAAAAAGCCATTAGACTATGCTAGATCTGAAAATATTTAGAATTTTAGTTGCTTCCCCCCCCCTTCTCAATTGACTAAGGAAGTTAATCTGAAATTCATAAGACCTTGCCCACCTGAATTAGTCTCTGCATGCAACTATCCTGTATTATTTGCTATCAAGTAAAACTAGACATCAGTGTCCTGGGAGGGCTGGCTGGGCATCCTTGCCCTCGGTGGGTTTTTCCTCCGGCACTGGATCCAGGTCTGGCACCTTCTGCCCCGCCTTGGCGACTGTGAACCTGCTCATGTGCAGAGCTTCTTCGTACACTGGAGGGGTGTCTGAGGCTGACTGGGGGGATGTTCCCTGGGCAGCATTATGGGAGTGTGCCACAGCTAAAATCCTCCTGGCAGCTGGCCCAAACACCGAGTGGAGAGCTGGAAGAGAAGAGACCAAAGCTGCTGCCTCATCCTGAAAGCATCGTGTGATTAGAGGAGGGCAAGGACATCCACAGGGCATAGGCTTTTCTCTTCCCACAGCCAGAATGTTTTCCTTTTCCTGCTCCTTCAGTCTTCCCTAAAAGGAGCGTGTGTGTGAAATCCCGCTAGCAGCACTTCACAATTCCTCTCTCCTGAAATGCCACTGAAACCTGTAGCTGCCCTTATTCCACCCAGACATGTTGCACAGCTGAGTGCCTTAGCCTGTAGCCTGTACAGAGGTCGCTTTCCCTCCCTCCTGCCATGAACTTCCCTCTGCCAGCCTTGGGGTATAGGAGGACCCACAGCTGGTCTGTGGGCTAGGGAGGATTAATGAATGAGGTTTGTTTTGAGAAGTACTCTCTGACCAAGGCTGTTGGCCTGGAGACCAAGAAGATAAGCAAGAAGAAACCTGCAGCTGCAAAAAGTATTTTTAGAAAAGTTTTGTGAAAAACAGAGGCGTAGATGGCTTTACACCAATCAACGTTATGTTGATCTATTGTAACCAATGAATAAAGTGTAAACTTTGTAGAGTGTATAAAAGACAGCTAGCTATTTGTAATAAACGGGATATCAGCGTTCTGAAATGTAGTGTGACTATTTGTGTGTCACACCTGCCCCTACAGCAACATTGGGGTGCCACCAGCTGGGCTTTACAGTGCAGCCCCCTCACTTTGCACTTCACAGGGTGTTGGAGTGCCCTGAAGGATCTGGCAAGGCCAACTCACAAGTGATGGTGCTCTGGAGGGTGCTGTCGTGATCAAAGGCGATGACGGTGACCTCATAGGGCTGAGAGGTCCCAGACTCGTCCCCAGTCTGGTGGCACTGGAAGCAGCACCTCACACAGACAGAGACCAGCCCACACAGCAGCAGGAGCCCCCCAACCACCAGCACCAGCCTGCAACGGCAGGGGACACAGAATTAGGACAGAAAGATTTTGTTTACAGGACATCTCTTAATGTCTCATGCTTGCAGCATGGTTAACCTCAAAGCTAAACCAAGTCACCTGGGCCTTTGTCCAGCTGAGTTTGGACAGTATCCAGGGATGCAGATACATCATCCCCTCCAGGTGCCTGCTCAAGTGCCACACCATCTTCAGGGGAAGCATTTTTTCTCCTGCCTAATCAGAATTTTCCTGTCTGTAGCTTGGCCAGCCACCTTATGTGCTTCTACTGAGCACCTCTGAGAAGTCTCTGTCTTTATCTTCTCTCAAGATCCCCCTTAGGTAGTGGAAAACTGCAATCACTTCGTCCCCTTAGCTTCCTCCAGGCTGAAGAAACCTGGCTCTTTTTATTTGCTCTCCAGAGGACTGGCTTCAGTTTGCCAACATCTATTTTGTACTGGGGGACTGAAACCAGGTATTCCAGACTTCTCATCGTGAGTGACAAGCAGAGAGGAAAAATTGGATCTTGCAATCTTCTGGCATATCTGTATTAATACAGCCTTTTAGATGTTCAACAACTATCATCCTTCTTAATCTCATCCTGGTGGGAATGACTAAGAAATCAGACAGAACTTACTTTAAAAATCAGTCTTTTAAAAGGCATATTGTGCCATGAATACTTTATTAATAGTGTTCATATGACTAAATATGTGGAATAAAAAAGGAGGCTGGTGCGCCAACTTTGGAAAAGACAATGACATATCTGAGGGGTTGCCTTGCTCTTGTAGAGCTTTAGAGAATCCCAGGAAAAAGGAGGGGGTGGCATCACTCTTGATCAGGTCACATTAAATCCCACCCCTTGCTACTGGAATTGTCTAGAGATGCAGATATTTAGAGTAAACATGTTATCTTACCAGATATACCACAGACGGTCCCATTCTGTACCTGAACAGCTGAAGAGAACAGGGTACAAGAAATAGTTATCCACAGAACACCAAACAAATGTGAAGATCCCTATGGCACCCTCCTTCATCTCCCCTCATGCTCCTCACTTACTGTCCAGATTCCAGATGGCACAACAATAAGAAACTCACTGTGCTTTGTGGAGGACACAGTTGTCCAACCTCATCAATATCTCTGTTAGGTGAATTTCCCTTCTCTTGGCTTTATATCTTGATTGTTTCCCTGATATTTATCCTTGCCCAATTCCCTTTGCAAACCTTAGAGATCTGCATTCAAGTTCGTTTTTTTCTTTTTTGTCACTATATAATTCCAGTTATTCTTACAAATGACATCACTGATAGTAATATTCACCAAAGCAGTATATTTCAAACCATTTTTTCAAGGAAAGTTCGAGTCTAAATTCATAATCCCAGTCAACTGAAATTACACCAGAAAGCTCTTAACTATTGCAGTAATGCAAATAGGCAGCAGGAGCAGTACAACACAATCAGTATGTTGATCAATAAAAATAGTAATTGGTACAGTTCACATTCAAAGTAATGGTGATTTTACATGAATTTTTAAAACAACTAAATAAGATTTTATTTTCTGGAAAATGTTAATCATCAGGTCATAATGCCCACGTCCAGTATTGCCTTTGTTGTTCATTGTTTTTTCAAAAGAAGAGCAAGATTGACAAATACTTAACAGTTCAGTGTTGAGGCAGCCTTCCTCACCTCTCACTTGGGGGAACTAGAAGGAGAAAAGCAGCAAAGACACAGATAGAATGAATTAAATCTTTGTCAAATGCATCTTGTATATCTTTTATATTATGAATCTGGATCTCATATGGCAAAGATGTACTGTTATCTATCTTCCATTGCTTCTATCATATATTCTGCTGTAAGTTGCTCTTACCAACAGCATTGTTTCATGTATTAACTTTCTGTAGTCCTTAAAATCCTATTTAGTACTGTTCTTAACTTCATCATCACCACAACCTTCCCTTTCTCCACTACAAGTCATGTCATTTTCCAGCTGTAGATCCTTCTCCATGGTCCATTATTAAGAACATTTAAATACCCTGCTTCCTTTTTATACCCACCCTGGCTTGAAAACTGCTCTGTCCCTCCAGCACTCCTACCCTTCTCATTCCTTTTCCTTGGGAACCCTGATGTCTGAGTTACCATCCCTGGAATAGCAGCTGGAATATCCCTGGAATATTATCTTCTCTCTGTGTGTCTTTTAAATGTCCAGTGCTTTCTAATATCAGGGAAATTATTATTGCTAATGGCCCTCTGTCTTTCCAAGGTAACTCCATATCTGACCAGAGACCACATAAAAAGGAATGTCAAAGATGACTTACCCATAAGAAACTCCCTACAACAAAGCAGATCATGTCTGAGTTATGCATCCCTGTAAGGTGGTTCTGTGGCCTCTTGGTGTTTCAAGCTGCTCAGAGTCTTCTTGTCCTTTCTACTTTCAGTTCATCCTCACCAGTCCAGTGGCCAGGAGAAGGAGCAGCTTCTATGCTGTGTGTTGAATCCAATCTCTTCCTCCTACTCTTCCTCTTTCTGCCCTTCAGGTTTTTGCTTTCTCTCTTTTCCTTTTTGTCACTGTCAATTCCTGATTGTTTCTGTCTGTCTCTTTTTTTGTTATTCTATTGGCCTGGTTCTCTTCCTCTTTTGAAGGGATTTCTAAAACTTTCCAGTCAGATCAGGAGAAGAGCAGTGGCTACAGGTTCTTACTTTAGATATTTAACTAGTTCAGTGAAGGGCATCATGAGATCTCTGCAGGCCTGATCCTTCCCTTCTATGAGCAGAAAGGGTCTCTGAGTTTGTTCATTCCTAATTATTTCTCTCCCCGCCCCTACCCTGAGGGGAGTGGGTTCAAGGTCATGTTACTGACCTGTTTAAATGGAGTTCAGATTCCTTTCCGTCCTTCAGGACCTTTTCTGCTCCTGCACTAACATTGTCCTACCTCTGATGATCCAACCTGCTGACTTGGAAGTGAAAGAATTTGCCATATAATAATTATATCCAGCATTTTATATATATATATATATATATATGCAGTTATATGCACGCGTGTATGTAGACATATATGTATATGAATACATATATGCATACAAGTATATATATATATATTCATATGCAGCAACTCTTATACCTCCCATTTTAAGGCTCTGCCGTCATCCCTCTTACCTGGTCATGTCCTGCTATGTCACTCCTGCAGCTGAGAGTCTGTTCACTCACAGGTCCCACTCCCAAACTTCCTGCATGGCCAGCCAAGTCCCCCTTAAATCCCTTGCAACAGAGGGATTACTTGTTGATTCTCCTGTCCTGGATACTATTAGTCCTACAGCTGGTTATATTCACAGGCTCCATTCAACGACCCATTAATTTTCTCTGTCTTGTAGAATTGCTTAAAATTTCTGTTAGTGCTCATGGCTATCCAGAGTGTTATTACAGTCATGTAATTGGGTTCTCCTAATCTTTCTTTTTTGAATAGCTGAGACAGGAAAAAATGCTCCGCAGTAATGTGTAACTATTTGTGTTTGGGAACCACCTGGGACTGGTGCATAAATGTTTGTTAAAGGCAGGATAGCAGCAAGTGAGACTTGTTACCCCTTGTTGCAATCACAGCCCTTTCACATTAAACTGGTGAATCATTAGCCCTGGTGGTGCATTTTAGAGTTGCAGAGCAGAACCAATGGATTCATGAAATAATGTATTCTCCCAAGGCAGGCTAAACCCCATTTGCCATTCTTTAATTATAAAAGCAGTGGTGCAGCATAAACATGCCTTAGCAGTAGTTTATCCATCCATCCATCTATCCATTCATCCATCCATCCTAGTCTGCTGGAAGAAGGTTTCTGAGTCCTGATGGACAAATAAGAAAGAAAGAAAGAAAGAAGGAAACATGACCTACTGACATTGTATTTACATAGGAATTGACCAATAGTCTTTTTGTCTCCTTCTCCTAAATTCTTTTGTGTATTATAGAAGTCTTAGAAGAAAAGACCCAGCAGAACTGTAAAATAGCTTTTCTTGTATACATGGCTTTTGAAATTGGTGGGATTCAATGTGGAAAAGAAGTACAAATCACCAATGCTTTTCAGGTTTTCTTTATTATCAGTGTGGTAATTCAATAGATCATCACTTGATTTTAGCTGAATTCAGTCATATGATAATCTCAAATTCTGGGATGATCCAAATGCAGAAATAGCAGAAAAAGTGACAAAAAATTCCCTAAAGAAAAAGCTGCAGTGTGACATGAAACAGTGACCTCTCCAAAAGGATATCATAATAAATTCTTACTGAAACTTATTGATTACTCTTCTTCAATTACTATGGTAGTGCTATTAACACTCTGTTTCCAGTGTTACCAAATATAGGTAAAAATATAAACTCCTTAACACCAATGTAGCATTAAGAAGCAGGCATTCTTTATTTGGCTGGATGCATGAGGGGATATCCTCTAGAATATTGTGCATGCTGAGTACAGAAAAAGCTCCTATTTAGAGGCTTTATTTTACACACATATTGATTGATTTTCCTGGAATAAACATGCATTTGATAGCCATTTCCCCAAAATCATTAACATATTTTTCCTCCTCTCTGCAGATGTGTTTTTCTGTCCTGGGGGTCTCTTTGGTGGTCCCTGGTGTCTGGTGACCCCAGAGTCAAACTTGGTGAACTGATAAAATTTGGCACAACTGGGCTGGTTGCTCTCCAGTTCTTCTTTCTATAGAATGGGCATTGTGTAGTTCCATAGGCCAGTGGTTTTTCAAGGATCATTGTATTAATCCACCAGGTGCAAAAAATTCTTCATCTGGCAACATTCTCCCCTTTAAGGGTTGTGAAGCCTGTCTTTAACTTTTCCAGGAGGTGGCCTTTTCCTACTTATGGGATTGTTTTTTAAACAAATTGGACATTGCACTGTTACAGATTTTTCTATTTCAGTCATTCCCACACTAAGTACAGAGTTTTGGAACTAGATGTCATGGACTCAATTCCCCTGAGGGATTCGTTGTGCTCTTTTCCCATTGCTTTCCTCCCTACAGGAAGTGGAACAATAACCTGTTGGCTGTTTGTTACCCACCATCTCTCTTGATTATTAGTGGCTTTTAATATCTTTTCTAAACATTGATCCTCACTGTCAGAATTAGCCTTAAATTCAGGTATGTCTTTTATTTTTTTTTTTCCGTGTGTGTGTGTGGCACTGACTCTGGGATGCCTTTTTCAGCTACTCCTCGAGCTGCTTTGTCTGCCAGTTGGTTTCCCACTTTAACATTAGTTTGTCCAGATTGATGCACTTTGCAGTGCACCACTGCCACCTCCTTTGGTTTTTTTAAACTTCCTTCAAAAGTTGTAAAATCTCTTCTCTGTCTTGAATCGATGATCCTTGAGCTGACAGCAGTCCTCTTTCCTTCCATATGGCTCCACGGGCATGAATCACAACAAATGCATATCTAGGATCAGGTCAAATATTCACTCTTTTGCCCACTGCCAAGTTCAGTGCTGTTTTTAGTGCTATTATCTCTGCTTTTTGGGTGGATGTGTTAATTGGTAAAGACTGAGCTTCTAATACCTTAGTGGCAGTCACCACTGCATGTCTTGCCATCCATTTTCCATCTTTCATGAAACTGCTGCCATCTAAATAATTCTAAATCAGGATTCTCTATTGGTTCATCTTGCAAATCAGTTCTGCTGGAATATACCTGTTCCATGGTTTGGAGACAATCCTGTGCCAGGGCTCCCTCATCCTCTGCCTTTGGATCAAGGAAAATGGCTGGATTCATGGTGGCTGATGTCTTTAACTCCACATCATCCTATTCCAAGAGCACAACTTGGTATTTGAGCATCCTGCTGGGGGACAGCCAATGCCCTTCCTTTTGCTCTAATACGGATGTCACCATGTGAGGGACAAAAGCAGTGATGTGCTGTCCAGTCCTGAGCTTCCTGGCCTCTTGGATCAGTGGAACAGCTGCAGCAATTGCTTGCAAGCATCCTGCCCATCCTCTGCTGATGTTGTCCAGCTGTTTGGAGAAACAGCCCACAGGTCTCCTCCAGGTTCCCAGCTACTGCATCAGGACCCCCAGGTCCCCTCAGGTTATCTGAGCATCCAATTTTCCCCATTTTCTCTCTCCAACAAGGGGACTAAGCATTAAGGGATATATAGAAACTGATGAGTAGTGCAGTTCTTTCCTAATTTAAATTTCATGGGCTGACCGAGTTTCACTTTTCCCTGTAGCACCAGTTATATTTACCACATTGTATACACTTACCACATGTACCAATTTACATTTAACAATTTGCAATTTACAATTTACAATTTACCAATTTACATTTACCACATACTTACTAAGCTTTCCTTTACTTATTGTGTATTTAATACACAATGTATTAATGTAATAAGGGTATTAAATGTATATAAAGACATGTATTTCCTTTCCTTATTGTGTATTCAATACGGAATAAGTTGCCCCTGTGCTTAGCAAAAATTCCACCACTTCTTTCCCCAGCCTCAGGGGTTCAGCTGGGGTAGAATCCCCCCTTCAATCTTCATCTTCTCGTGTAACAGGTTGTAAGGTAGGGTCCAGCATCCCAGCCTGGGGGCATTCCCGCTTCCAACCCCCTTTTCCTTACCAAGTGCGCTCTGGTTTTACCTCTAATTATTGCCGGGGAAACGATGGGCGCCTCCTGCCTCCCCTTCTCCTTGTTCCACCTCTCCTTCCTTTTTTCTCCTGCCCTCTTGGGCGGTCCCTTAGCACCCTCTAGAGTTCCAAGTAGGTTCTCCTGGCTCTTGTTTTCCTTTCCCGCCTGTCACATTTCCTTTTCCCTATGCCTGTTGTAATACGCTTTCCAAGCTTCATTTAACAACTTTTCTGAGTCACACCACTCCAGTCCTTCCATATTCTGGAGTTTTCTTATAATATCTGGGGCCGACTGCCCTATAAAGATAGTTTCTAACTGTACAGCCTCCTCTAGATTCTCGGGATCCAGATTAGTGTATTTTCTGGCAGTCACCTTCAATTAATTATTCGATGAAACTTGCAGTCCTGTCCTGCTTTACCTCGTGCAGTTTTGACCAATTCATGGCTTCAGTGTAGCATATTTACACGAAATAGTGCCCATCTCTGCTACCTTGTTAAACCATCTCCAGCCCAGGTAAATTAAGGTCTCACCTTGGGTCTGATGAAGGAAAATTTTGATCTACAGTTGCTTCTAAGCCTCCATGAGAATGTGCCCCCTCCACCTGCTTTCTGCCCATGGTCAACACCGTATATTTTTTTTCTGTACTAACCAATGATGTTAACTAGTATATCACATGTATATCATTTCAGTCAGGGTCCTAATTATAGTTCCTGGTGTAATTCCAGCAGTTTGGGTCAGCCCTGGTTTAGCAGTCACAGGATCACAGGATCATTTGGATTGGAAAAGGCCTCTGAGACCATTCAGTTCAACCTGTGACTGATCACCACCTTATCAACCAGACCATGACAGTAAGTGCCATGTCCAGTCTTTAAACACCTCCTGAGACAGAGACTCCACCACCTCCCAGGACAGTTCCTTCCACTCCAACCTCACCAAATTATTTTTAGGTTTTTCCACATGTCAGGATAAGGGCAGTCCCTTGCCTTCTGCCTTGTTCCCCTTTCAAGCTTTAGCTTGAACTTTTTAATAACACTGCCCCCCAGCCAACCTTGCAGACAAAGAGTATATGAAATTATCCTGTGGAGTGAGACCAGAAAGGCTTTGGCAAACTGTTTTTAAATGTTCCTCCTAAAAACTGCAGAGAAAAGAGGCTGTTGAAGAACCAAGCTTTGTCCTTCAGTGACTGATATTGAAGCAGTGCCACATGTTGTGCTAATTCCCTTGATTCAGCCACATGACACAAAGGAAAGCAAGAACTAGAGTTGCCTGGCATAGTCCCAAAAAAAGCAAGACAGCAGCTAGTGCAAAATAAAGAAAAAAAGTGCAGTTTTATATAGCTAGAGACTAATGAACTGAGCTTTATGTCCACCAGCCACTTTGAAATGACTGAATATGCCAGTGTCCATGAATCCTGAAAAGTCAGAGTGCAGGATTGTACAAATTCACTGCTAGCTCATCCATGAAGGCCATCACAAGGGGAAAAATATACCATACATATCCAGGCTCATGTTATAGCTTCAGAGGTGTCACTCCTGTGCTTTCTATTGCAATTCAGACTTACACTTGAAGGAGGGCCACACACCTAGTGAAATGAAGAAATAAAGATACAGGGAAACAACTATGGGATGCAGAATATCGATTAACTTTTTCCATGAGTCTGGGAAATGAAGCTGATGTTGCTTTTCTTGGGAGCACAGAAAGAAACTCCGACCTGAAAACAGCAGTTCAAATGGGTGCATTAGCTACTTATTTATGGTTGAGCTATATGTGTCAGATGTCAACAGGTAAAAGAACAATTTATTTCTCAGGTGATGCAAGGACAATGCTTTCGTAACTATAGAGCACCCACAGGTCAGCACAGCCCCCTTTGATTTGTGATCCCTTGTTCTGTCTCTCAGTAAATTTGATGCCTCTGCAGTCCACCCCTATTCAGGTCACAAGTTTTTACTTCATTCTGTTTGTACAAGGTGTACAACACAAAAAGTAAAGGGCCTCCTGAAGGAAAGGAATTGACTGAAAATGTGCTATCTTGCCTATCTGGGTTGTGATGTGGTTGTTTCATGCAAAGTGGTCAAGGTCCCCTCTGCTGATAGCAGGAAGCTGACCTTGCTTTTTCAGGGAAACTGCTCCCAGAGATTTCTAAGCTTAGAGGAAAATTAGCAAATTTCTAGTCTGAAGTGACTACCTTGTCTGG
>VZTT01013774.1:100891-127701 GCA_013400855.1 Buphagus erythrorhynchus | reverse complement strand
GATACTTTTGATGCTAGAGAAGATGATGTCCTTCTGGTTTCCTATCCCAAATCTGGTAAGTTCTAGTTTTCAATGTTAATTGCAAGAAGTCTTGATTTTGTGTTTCATGTTCTCTGCTTAAACTACTTGGGAAATATCTGTGTGAAAGAAACAGGAAAGGATGTTTAAGTATGTGAATATATTATTCTGTCAGTAAATGTTAAATATGGGTCATTTCCCTACATTTTGATTCTGTAATTGAAAACAATCTCAGGTGTTTTCATGTTGGAAAGCAAATATATATTCCTTACCTGTAAGCAAAATCTGTACTTAAAAGATTTTCTTGAGGACTTTCTACATTCAATTATGAGCAAGTTAAGAACTGTATGAATTTGTTTGTGTGGCTCTTGGCTGTAGATTTATTAATTTCTTATCCTCTCTCCACCCACCTCTCTTGCACAGAGCAGCACACACCTAGGGGGAGCTAAATCAGTACTTTCAGAACTATACAGACTCAAGTTANGCAGCTTTTTCCTTGGAAGGTAAGAATAGTTTCCAACAAAGTATAACTTACAGAATAATCATATTATGCATATTTTAAGGCACCATGAAATGTTAATTCTCGTTATTTTTCACAATTACATTTTGACCATTACCTCATTTCTTTATCTGAAGAGCCAATAAATGACAAATGGGATGCATCTTTCATGACTCAGCATTTCCGTTATTTATTAAGTTAGCTCTAATATTTCAGTTGCCTTTATCAAGTACCTGAAAAAAAAACCAGCATCCGATAGGACATTGTGGCAAAGTATATAAGCATGAGGTTTCTGCTGCTCAGTCTCAATTTGTCACTTCGACCCACCTGACTAAGAAGTGACTTTTAAATCTTCCTCCTATCCCTCTTATCTGATTTGCAGGAATCCAAGACTTAAGCAATCATGTCCAACTCTGGGGAGGCAGAGCTCCTACACACATTTAAGGGGATTCCCTTTACCACCAGGTCTTCTCCAGAACTTTTAAAATCCTCNTTATGAGCAAGTTAAGAACTGTATGAATTTGTTTGTGTGGCTCTTGGCTGTAGATTTATTAATTTCTTATCCTCTCTCCACCCACCTCTCTTGCACAGAGCAGCACACACCTAGGGGGAGCTAAATCAGTACTTTCAGAACTATACAGACTCAAGTTATTGTAAGAAAAAAAAACCCCAAACAAACAGGTTATTCTAAAATAAATTATAAAAACAATATAGCCACCTCTCAGCTGACAGCAATTTGTCTAATGGGATGGTTCTGGTACCAATATTAACACTTCTCTCAGAGTTACACTGTAATTCAGATACAGCCCTAATTTTTTTTCAGTGTTTATATATTTGGAGCCAATGGGATCATTTAGTCATGTAAAGTTTCTTGAATCTGGAGGATTAGAAATACAACTTGTTCACGAATAAGGTGCTTACATATGAAAAATGCATGTTTTACAGTAATAAATATTAATACATTTTTGTTTATTTGTTTGTTTTGTTTTCTTAAAATTACTCTTCTGTAGGCACTCACTGGCTTGCAGGAGTTATAACAAAGCTTTACAATACTCAAGTCACAATAACATCTCCCATTGAATTTGGAGACATTTCCCAACTGGAGGAGCTGAATAAACTCTCATCAAAGAGAATCATCCCAACACACTTAGACTACAACATGTTGCCTCCAAATTTTAAGAGTAAGAAATGCAAGGTAAGGCAAAAATTATATCAAAGCAGTAAAGTAAAAATATGTAGAAAGTTTACTAGCAATCTATTTTGTCCTGTTGATTCTTAGTAATTTTTGAATGATTCACAGTTTTTAGAGTTGTTTTGCTGTGAATTTTGGAGACACAGCTGACCAGCAGTGGAAGGCACATGAGCAGAGACTTGGACTAGGGACTGGGTTCTGCTCCTGCCTCACTGCTCCCATGGGGTGATTTCTACACCAGGCACCACACAAAATAGGACATCAACATCTTTCATTCAGAAATCTTTCATTAGTAATGGGGGTGTTCTCATTACCCCATTTCCTACTGTCTTAGGAAATCTTGGCTAGTTACAGGCTGCTCTGGGATTGAAGGTACTTTGATCCTCCTGCTGGAGCTTTCTGAAGAGCCCATAAAGGTATTGGGTAAACAGAGGAGACATGAAATGTGGGGGGCAGATTCAGAGCAGAGTTTTGAGTTCACAGAATCACCTGGATTGGAAGAGACCTTAAAGATCATCTTGCTCCAACCCCCATGCCATGGGCAGGGACACCTACTAAACCAGTTCCTCCCATGCCAATGTGGGAGATCTTTAAAAAATAACCTCTGGGTCTCAGATTTTATATTCAAAGTCAAAAATTTCAGGATCACTCAGATCCAGACTTTTGGGGCAAAGCTGATTTGAATGAAAGGCCAAAATTTACATTTTGCAGCTGTCCTTTGAATATTAATTAGTAAATGCTTTCATATGTGAGATATATGAGATAATACACTGACTCAAGGTTAAAGTTAACACAGGCTCTTTCATAAAACATAAACATTACCCAGCTGGGGCAAACATGCCTCTGTCCACGTGAAATTGTTTACTAATCACTATGGACTCTTTGCTAAGAAGAGATTTCTGATTTAATGGCATGGTCACCGAAGGAGGAATCCTAAAGGAAAGGGTTTTAACACTGCAAACTGCCTATGACGATGCTCTATTTACACACAGAGCTCCTCTAAAATAAAGGGAGGATATTATCATTAATAACGACATTTTCTTCATTTACAGATGATCTACATCAGCAGAAATCCAAAAGACACTGCAGTTTCCATGTTTCATTACTACAGAGATAACCCAAACCTTCCCACTGTAGACACCTGGCCTGCTTTCTTTGACCTGTTCTTAAAAGGCAGTGGTAAGGATAAATATTTTCTCTTTGCAGTTCATGTTAGTTTATTATGCACAGAAAGACTTAAAAATTTGAACTGTGTGAAAACTCCTTTTTAAACTCCTTATTCACATGGGGTTAGTGGGGATAAATCCTAATGCCAAGCTAAACAAGAGAAAATAATAGGATGCTTTCTTCAGTCCTGCAAGGAGTCATTCTGAGAAGCAGGGGCATCATTCCAGCACAGTCCTTTGCAGGTTTTTGCTGCTCTTTTCTGCCCTGGGCAAGCAGGGCTGTGGCTGGTGACAGAACACGAGGGGACTGTAACCAGGCTGCAGTGACAGCTGTGGCTGCAGGGACATCTGTGACTGCAGATCTGGTGTCTTCTCCAGGCTGGGAGACAGTCCTGGGTAGCCCAACAAAGGAGCCTGGACATGTTCCTAAAGCCCTTCTGCACACACTCTCCCTGATGTGCTGTCTCAGAACTGGGGTCCAAAGACCAAGGACAAGAGGGAGACGTTTTAGGAGCCGTGGGATGGCAGCTGGCAACAGGACCTTGTTCACATTGTCCACTCCCATTTAATGTTTTATTACTCCTTTGAGGACACATGTCACCACAGTGACGATAACAGCAATAATGATTGATCACCTTGAAAACTGCGAAAGAAAAGTGCCACTGCAGACATCACAGGGCTCACATCAGAGCTCCAGGAGTCAATTTGTTTACTGCCTCCTCCATGCTTTGGCTCAGATCTGGTGGTCTGAGTCCAGAGCAGCCCTAAGGCACATGCATCAGTGATTTGCAGGACCTTGGCTTGTTTAGTATCAACTCTGAAAGTACAATAGTGGAAAAAAAGGAAAGGGGATTCCATTCAAGGCCAGGCTGGACGGGGCTCTGAACAACCTGCTTCGGTGGAAGGTGTCCCTGCCCATGGCAGGGGGGTTGGAACTAAATGATCTTTAATGTCCCTTCCAATCTGAAGCATTCAATGATTAAATTTTAAAAGCATCTCCTATTCCCCTGTAAATTATTAGCCACCATCTATTTTCTGAGTGCTTATGTGTGACATAAATAGACAACTATGCTGGTTACAAGAGAAATTTAGGTAAGAGGTGATGTGGAGTGAAGGGTGGTAGTTTTTGCCACCTTTGTGCTGCTTGATCCAAATCTTGCAGTACTCTTGCAGAGTTAGTATCAGTTCTAAACAAGGGTTAGGACACATAGGGACAATTGTAATGAATTCACTGGAGTCTCCAAGGCTCTCCTGAAGCCACCAGGACTGCTATCACTTGCCACATCCCCAGAGTAGCTGGTCAGGGGAGCAGAGTTTAATTGCACACTGTGGAGCACACGTCTTGCACTTAGAAACTGCTTTATGTGCTTGAGAGGGCTACAGACTGGAGCATTCAGCTTATAGCTATTAATTATATTTAATTACAACTCACAGTTTGTGACCAAAATGAAGCCCATTACTAGATTAGAATTTGGTGGTGGTGGTTATAAAGCAAAGTCACAGTTCTGGAGAATGCTGGCTGAGCTTTCTCTGTTCAGGCCTCTTCTCATTGCCCTGCAAGAAGTTTTCATCTTGCCTTTGAAATGGAGAGATCAGAATTTTGGTTTTTAAAAGAAAGCTGAAATTTTTCTGTATTTGCTTGAGTTCTTTAAGTAATTTTTCTTCAGAATTTAAAAATTATACAGATTCCCTTCTGCTGGGATGAAAGAGAGGTAACAACAGTGTGCTCCATTTACAAGACTGCTCATTTCATCTCCTGCTTAGGTGATCATATCTCTGTGACCACAGACATGCAGTCATCTGTGAGATGTTCAGATATTGTTAGGCTGGTACATTTTATTTCATTCCTGGCCTTTCCTTAGATCTGGACCCTCTTCCACTACAGAATCATATCTCAGAATAGTATCGGGTATGAAAACAAATTCCAACAAGAATGGAAACCCCTTTGGAAGTTACTTTTGTAAATTTGCATCACTTGACACAAAGAACTGCCTGTGTTTTAGAGGAATAGGGACACAAATTATTCCCCTGAATGTGTGAGGTAGCATCACAGTTATTTCTGAATAAAGTTTATCTGAATCTCTTTTACATGGGTTTTTCTTTCAGTTGTCTGTGGATCCTGGTTTGATCATTTCCTAAGCTGGGAAGAACATGAAGATGAAAAAAACATCCTCTTTTTGTTCTATGAAGACATGAAGAAGGTAAATATGCTCTTTGCTCTTGGTGCAGAAGGCATTACTTGTAAATTAGCATCATTAAAACATCGAAGAGGAAGTTATAATGAAAAGGGAGAAAGAAGGAAAATGTGAATATATATCTTTGGGCGTATTTTTCATTTGTATGGAATTTTGTATTAATTAAATAATTCTGACTACGCAAGTTATATAAATATCAAATCTTGTGAGAGTTGCATTTCTTAGATGCAGGAATGGGACTCATAGACAATTTTTCTCAGGCTCAGGCAGAATTTTAAGTTCCTCTTTTTTTGTCCTATGGAAAGACCAACCAAGGACATCTACTGAGGGCCACATATTAATTTGCTATGTCTGACATTTCAGGTGAAATTTGCAAAAAGTGATGTACACAACAGAACTACTCACATCTGAAACTTGTGTTCCCAATAAAAAAAGAAAATTAGAGGCTGGAGGAGTAGGGAAAAACTTCGCTATTCTTGAAAAAGAAAAAGTAAAATATCAACATACCTTAGCTTTCAGAGAATGAATTTTTAGGTGAATAGAAAACACATTCTATTCTATTCTATTCNTATTCTATGCTATTCTATTCTATTCTATTCTATTTCTATTTCTATTTCTATTTCTATTTCTATGTCTCCATGAAAATAGGTTTGTTCATTTTTTGGGGAAAAAAAATTCAACTACTATGAATATAAACAAACCATTTTGGATGCTGAATCACTTGTTAGATCTCTAGATATAACACATCCAATGAAATAAGCTACTCGGAGCTGGGCTTTGAGTATTCCTCTATTCCCACGGAAATAATTCTGAGAGACAGGAGAACATTTTATCTGAACTGGGAGGTAAAATTGACAATGTGACTGTGTGTGATATAGCATACTCTGTATTTATTAATTTCTATGAGTGTGGCTAAGAGGGGATTCAGGATTACTGTACCTGTCATCTGCACAATCAAATGACATGATTAGCTTTGGTTGAAAGCAAGAAAATGTGTGAGAAACTCATTATGTAGTAAAAGGGATCATTTTCAAATCAGCTAAAAGTCTGATAATCAGCCCAGAAACATAAAAGCTGTATTTTTCTTATACCTCAGGATCTCCCTAAGGTTGTAAAGGAAATTAGTTTGTTCCTGAATTTAAATGTCAGTGACAACGACATCCAAGACATCTGCAAGAAGTCCTCGTTCTCAGACATGAAGAATGACACAGAAAAGGAGAACAGCAATCCCAATCACACCGTGTGTGCTCTGACATCCAACAGGAAGCTGATTTTCCGAAAAGGTAAATTCCTTTGTGCCTAGCACGGCAGAAGGAGTGGGAATCCAGACAAAGACTGCAGTTCAAGTCTTTCCTGGAGTCTTTGAGTCAGCCCTGGAAAGTGATGACAGGATTCTTTGATCTGAAGCCCTCTTAAAAATCACTTCCTAACTTCCCTGGCTGCAAATTCAGACTTGTATTAGAGAAGCACAGAGGAGTCTAAACTACAGCCTGACTAATATTGCTCTGTGGGAGCTATTGAGCCAAAAGGAAAGGTTCTCTATACCAACATTACTCTTTATCTGTGGTTTTTTTATCTAAAAGTCGACCACCTCAGTGTTTTCCAACATGTCTCTCTGATATCACCTGCCAAGGTCACGTAGTTGAATGAGAAAGAGCCAGACACATTCCTTCTGAATGAGACTGCTCTTATCACTCTTTATCTTTCTGAAATATTCTTGAGGAAGGAGTATGCTGCAACAACAACAACAGCAACAACAGAATGGTCATAGGTAACTTCCAGACCTTGGAAAATTTTCCACCGTTCTTAGCTCAGATGTGATTTTAAAATATCCACAGGAGCTGTTTTCTTGCTCTGGCATTTCAGAAGCTTCCACAGTTTGGATAACAAGTAAATCAAACTCACTGTTTTTACATGGACTTTGATTATTTTGATTTAGTTAATTTTTGATAAATGATTGGCAATTGACAATTGACAATTAAAACTAAGAGTTGTTTCAGTTAATAAACAGAGAAATGTTACCTTCCATTAATTCAACTAAGGCATGGCTAGATGTCTCTTGGAGCTGCAATTCCACCTTGGAAAGCTGCTGTTCTTCCTCCACCACTTGTGTTGCTGGCACTAATCAGCTCTGAGGATGAGGGTTCATCAGCCTTCATGGATGATGATCCAGCTCCTTCTACCAGAGTCTCATCAGAACAATTCTGATCCTGACCCACCACAGTGACTGTGGTTAAGAATATATGAATATCTGTTCCAACTGCAACATTAACAAAACCAGGCTGGTTTTAAAATAATTTTCTGCTCCACATATTGCTCACTTCACTGTTCTTTCTGTTCCTGCTTTCCTAGGTGCTGTTGGTGATTGGAAGAACTACTTCACTCCAAAGCAGAATATTAGGTTTCAAGAGATATTTAATGAGAAAATGAAACTCAGCAAGATGGCAGACAGTTTCATCTATGAGTTCTGAGTCCACATGAAGAACAACATCCAGTTATCCACAAACATCACAGACCAGTTGGTGGGAAGTCCTGAATGGGTGCTCCCACCAGTTTATAATGTTTCCAACAGGAAGGATTATAAACATGGGCGTTTTGAGAACAGGAAGGTTCTGACACAGAGCCAGAGCTGAACTCAGTTCTCAGAGGGGAGGTGTACATGGTTTCACATAGTCAGGTGTCAGGCCCATTGTTTGGCAACCAGATCTATTTCATCATTTATTTATTTTTTTTTTTGGTCCAAGGGGATTTGAACAGACTTTGTAAACTTGAGTTAACAATTTTACCCAAGATAATATGAAGAGAAAAACAAGAACCAAACTTGTAAGAAACTGAATATATAAGAGCTCTAAAAACACATCATAAGAAAATTAGCAAAATTTGATGACCTCAGACTTTCTCCTTCTGTGATACACCATGATTTGGAAGTGCCTATTTTATTGGACATTGTTATTGATAATTAAGTTGAAAACTGCAACATTTGAAGATCTGAAGTCTGTTTACAAAAATGTTTCTTTTTTTTTTCCCTTTTTTTTTTTAACAGTATGTAGTTCTTTGTTGTAACTTCTTTCTGGGTCAGAGAGTCTCTGTGTTTTTAATGCAACTGATACAAATCCAAATAAATTTCAGTACCACATATTGGGCAACCGTAAATGTGTTTCCTTTCCATTTTATTTTCTTCCTGCAAAATGCCTGTTTCCAGTGTTTTGATGAGAACTATTTTACTTCCCACTCCTTGAGCAACAGAACCAAACCACAACTCAGAGACAGCTTAATCCAAACAGCACTTATTTATTTACTCTGCCCCTGATAAAACAGATTTTCCAAGAATCAGCTGTCTGTGTCCACATCTCAGGGACTGTTCTGCCCAACCACACAGCTCCAAGGCAGAACAGAGTTTCTGTGTGTAAGGGAGCTCCTCCTCTGGGTGTGTTTCTGAGGTACAGCCTTGCTTGATCAATGCTAATCTCCCTGCAGCCACACACTTCACATTTGCCAGGCAGCCCTTTCATTTCATACCTGCTGTGTGCACTCTGGCATCAACACCTACTAATTTTTTACAGACACAGAAGTTATGGTGCTAGGAAGAGTGGGAGAAAAGCCTGTATGCAGTCCTTGGCTATTTACCAATTCAACACAACCTGAGGGAGAGGATGCCCTGCCCTATGCAAATAACCATTTGATGTGTTACTTTGCTTTTCTGACAGTAAAATCACTCACTCTTCTCCCAAAATGCCACTGTTGCCCTCCTTTCAGGTGTTGTTTTTCCACTATTAATAAGTGGCAAGAGATCAGCTAATGAAAATAATTGAATATTTTACTTAGAGATGTAATTTTTTCTGGCCTTTTGAGTGTGGGAAAAAAGCCAGAGGGTCCTTGGGGAAATGAGGTTTGCAAGCAAGTTTAGCTGCACTACGACTGCTTTAAGCAGCATTTGCACCACACATTGTATGCACATGCACAAAGGATTGGTTACGTCAATATCGTACAACGTGGAACTGTGTGTGAAGGGACAGGATGAGGACTTGCCTTGTGGATCAAGGTAAGCTTGGTAAACTTGGTAAACCTACTCATCAGACAGGGGGGTAACACTGTGCTGCTCAAAGTGCAGTTAGTTCCCTAGCTCCTCCAGGGGAATGAGGAATTAATCAGTTTACAGCACAGCCTACTGGATAAATTATGGATTTACCTAGATTAAAATTAACAAAAAAATAGTTCAGCAGGACAAGTGAATGAAACAGAGCTAGTGTTTCTTGTTTGTTTTCTTTAAAATAATTGAGTTGTTATTAGCTGCTATAAAGTTGTTTATTGTAAAGGCACATCAGTCTCGAAAGGCAAAGAGTCCCAAACATTAAAGTCCATCCTAAAAGTTCTTGGCATAGAGTCCCAAATAGAAGTAAAGTTCTAATTAGAAGTAGAAGCAGCTCCTGGTGCAAGGCCCTGGCAGGGCTGAAGTTGCAGCAGCAGCTCCTGTCTTCTTCTGGGCAATGATGATGGCAGTGAGGGAAGAAAAGAGAGAGCATCTCTCCCCAGTGCATAGATTCGCATACACAAATTACCCAATAAGCTAAATACATGAATCTGAAGCGTTTTTTCTTAACCTATTAGAATTCTAGTTTCTTACTATGAAAGTTTATGTATAATCTATGCATACAGTATATCTGTTCTATCTAAAAAATGTAAGCAATATTCTTACTATATTTTTATTGTGTCTGAAACTATGTTTTGGAGCCTTCACAGAGACTTGTTTTTAAGACTTGTTTTCTACACTAATATCTAAGACTTTTACTCTTTAAGGCACTTAAAACATATTCTTACTTACTTAAACTTACTTACTTACTTACCTAAAACTTAAACTTACGCCTCTACTTCATGTATGAGCGGCTTAATATACCTCAATCCATCCAAAGGTTTTAATTCAACTCCTGCACTCTGATCTCTCTCGGAAGAATTCGGAGAGGTCTCTGATTTACACACTCCAACAAGCTAGGCCATGTCTCCGTGCTGTCCGAGCTCTGGCAGCAATGGCAGCAGCCCAGGTTTGAGTTCCCCTGCTCTCAGCAGGGGCAGCACTATGGAGGCACTGCAAGGCACAGGCCCAGTTTGCTCTTCACACTGCCTGCAACTTTACCCCAAAGCCCCCCCCCCCGAAGCCTCTTGGCTTCCATCACAAATCAAATGTGTGCTTCCTTTGAACAAAGTGCTCGAAGTATTGATACACTGATGTGGCGAGTCAGGAGTTATTGGAAATACTGCCCATAAAATCTGTTCAGACTCCAGGAGATAAGTGTAGCTCCACGTCCTTTAAGAGGTGGCATTCAGAGAACGGAATTGATCCAAAGGTAGATCATGATAAATATACTCAGGAAAACTTAAAGTTCATGAAGTGAAAGGAATGGGAGGGTTTTATATTTGTCTAAATCGGGTAAAGGGCCGTGAGGGGAATGAGGAGAGGCTGAGGCCGCTTGGGTCTGCTCAGCTGGAGGAGGCTGAGGGGAGGCCTCACTGCAGCTACAACTCCCTCACGAGGGGAAGAGCAGGGACAGGCCCTGATCTCTGCTGTGTGACCAGGGACGGGACCTGGGAACGGCTGGAGCTGCGTCAGGGGAGCGTTAGGGTGGATATCAGGGAAAGAGGGTTGGTGGGGCACTGAACAGGCTCCCAGGGAATGGTCACAGCCCCAAGGCTGCCAGAGCTCCAGGAGTGTTTGGACAACGCTCCCAGGGATGCACAGGGTGGGATTGTTGAAGTGTCTGTGCAGGAGCTGGACTCCTGATCCTGAAGGGTCCCTCCTAACTCACCTTATTCTGGGATTCTGAGGTACTTCATCCCATTTTCAAGCTTTTTAGACCAAGCTTTGCCTAATGAATAGAAACACTTCTGCTGGGCCTCACTGCTCAGAGGGATCAGTGCACAGTGACCGATCCCCTCCCAGCCTGAGTCTGAACTGCTGCGGACAAAGTGTAACCAGGAAAAAAAGGTGGGACAGTAAAAACAGTAAAGGTGGGAGAGTAAAAACAGTAAAGGTGGGACAGTAAAAAGGTGGGACTATACTAGCCATAAATAGATGTGCAACTATACCCTCAGTTAAAAGTTACATCCCTGGAGAGACTATCTCCATGTTTAATACAAGAGTGGCCATAACTAGTCCAGATATATTTCAGTTTAGGCCAGAAACTTGTCTGCAATGCATGTGAACAATCAGGAAAAACATGGAATTTTCCAGAATGTTCTCCAAACCTGTGATGGCCAAGAATTTTCACAGCAATTTACTTTGGGTATCTCTGACTACAGATAATAATGATCACTGATTCATCCAACATATCTGTACCTGTACCCTTACACAATTCCATGTGTACCTTTGCCCTATTTTCCTTATTTTTTTTATGATTATATTACTCCTACTGATAATAGTACTGTCATGTCCTGCTGCTCACTGTGTCAGAGCTACACATTGACGTGCAATGAACCACTAACACACATTGTGAAGTACAAATAAAATGTAGTTGGGCATTTCCTAAACAAGAAATAGGAGCAAGAATCCAAGGTTCAGAACCAAAACTGTGTCAAGTGTCAGACTCATGAAACACGTGGCCAAAGCCTGTTTTAAGTGTTCTGAGGTTCATTAAATGTCTGTAACTCATGTCCAACTTTAGAAATCCACGAGCTGCAAATGTGCTGAGGCCACAGAAAAACTGGAAAGCACTACTAAATACAACATGGTACATTTATATTCCTCAGGCACCTGCTTTCCATGGCTTTCTGTCCTTAATTTTACAAATATTTTAACACAACTCCCTTCAGTCCAAAGTGAAGAATCGTTCCGAAGTGAAGAATTCTGATTTGGCTATTGCTGCCACTGAACCTGATTCCTTTCTTCCATCACCCATTTTATCCTTCCACAAACCTTTGGAATGCTACAGCCTTTTCAACACAAAATAAACAAAACATGCAGTATTCAAGATACAGACAAACCACTGAATTATACAGTGAATTGATTATTTTTATCCTATTTGCTATTTATTATTTTTCTAGTAATTCCTGCTTTTTCAACAGCTAGCACACACTTCAAACCACTAGATACTTTTCTGAATTATAACTGCTCCGTGAAAATTGATATTTTAATACATATGACATTAGGACTGCTTTTCAGTTAGGGTCAGCTTATTTTATATACATCTCCTCAGTTTCATCAGCCCCTCTCTTTATCAACCTGAATAATTTGGTATCATTACCTTCACACTGCTCACTGCTCATTCTCTTTCATGCCTCCCCCAAAGATTTTTCAGACAAGTGTATTACAGGTCAGTTTTTCTAACCCATTTATGCATCAGGTTCACACATAATGGTGTTTTTCTTCTGTACAGCATTACTGCTCTTGTAATGGTAACAATTAGGATGATTGGTCCTGCTGGGTAGAACTAGACTCATTTAGACATTTCTGGAAAAAGTAAATAGTGTTTTAAGATCACACTAACAGAAAAAAAAATTAGAACCAAAAACCTTCCCCCACACATGCTCTGGAAAAACTAAAGTTTTAGTTAAAAAAAACATTCAGTTAAAATGTCTAAAAATATTTTAGGTAACTTAAAGTTAAAACTATGTTACCTAAAATGTGTGCTCAAGGTTTAAAAGTCTTAAAAACTTGAAATCAGCAAGTATTAAAACGTATCTCTGACTTCAAAAGGCTGAGATGTATGTGATTCCTATTGATTTGAAAACACTTAATGTAAGAACTTGTTGCATCACCTAACAGGAACTGGAGGGGAAGATAAACTGAATAGGAGCAAGAGCAGATAAAAATAAATGAATGGAGTCAGAAGTAGGTGAAGGTGTGCATGTGATTAATTTGGGCATTGAATCTGTCCACCTTCACCATCATAAAGCATTTGTGTGGCACATGAACTTGGGAGTGTAAGATTTGCAGTACAGAAACTCACCACAAGCCAGCCCGTAACCATTCTCTACTTAAACGACTAGAGAAAGCTGTTTATTTAAAATTTGAGGTAATCAGCTATTTTTTCATAATAGCTTATTACAAATATTTACGTAATTTCCTTTTTTTCCATTTCACATAATCATGACAGAACATTACCAAAGATTAGCTAACACATTACCTAAGATCTTCTTTGGAATATCCTAGGTTAATTAAAGCAAAAAAACAAGTGCTCACATGGCCAAAAGATGATCTCAAAATTAGCCCAGAATAACAAAATTGACCATTGAAATCTACTCTGAATGAGTAATACCCCTCTAATCAAAGGCAGTTGTGGTGTCACATGTACTGGAACAGGCCTTGGAAAATTATTCTACACATTTGAACCTTTCCTGGGACTTGGGATTTCACCTCTAAGGTGGCAGTTACCCTCACTGTCTCTGCCTCTCTGACCCCAAAATCCTTCATATGATTGAGGCTCTTCTATAAAATCAAGAGGAGTAAGTAAAGCATCCCTCTTCCTACTCTGTAATTAGGCTTTCCACTACAGTGTGGGCAATACAAATCTGAACCTTTCAGGCAGCAGATCCTGTATATCCAATATCTTTTTTTGGTAAACAGTCTCTAGAGCTCTTTTCTCCTTCATATTCTTCCCAATGTAAGATTACACCATGTTCTTCTAAACAAGAATTCATCAAAGTGGAAACACTGTCCAAAATGTGGCTCTCATCAAAGTCCATGGGATTTATCCAGCACAGAACCCTAACAGGTGACTCAATGGAGAAACTTAAATTTAGGTGACTTAGAGCTGATTAGTACAGTAAACAATTTATCTGTTAACTGTAGATAGGCAGTAAATAATTTCAGTTCAACATTTTGCTTTGTAAAAGGAAGTAAACACAAAGTTTATCAGAGGCCAATGTATCAGGTGATGTACTGGGAGTATAACTATTTATAGGACACAATATTTAGCAGAGAAACAAAATAAAATGACAAGCCATTATCATTCACCTCACTTGTAATTGCCTGTGTACAATGGGTATTTTTATTTTTTAGCATACCCCAAACAAGAACTTGACTCTGATATATACTATTGCATTTGTAATGCACAATATAAATCCTATTTTCAATAAATACAAGCATGTAAACCAGCTTTAACATGCTAAAAGTAGTCTGTATATATATTTCATATAAACCCACATCAACTATAGTTTGGCGTTGGTTTTTTTTTAACAACAGTTACTTTTCTATACAATGAACTTAAACACCCTAATTTGCCTTTAACTCATTTGAGGTTGCAATAAAGTCTTCATAGAAAGAAACCGAGTTTCTGCAAAGATCTCAAAGACAATGGGAAATTTAACTCCAAATTTGGCAAAATATTAATTTAGGCACTTCAATAAAACCCATAATAAACAGATTCCAAGAGGCACAATTCCAAAAGTGATTTAATTATTTATGAGCTTAAAACTCAACACATGCTAAAGTGCTTTTTAAAACAAATATTAAATTGTTTTACAGTAATTGTGTTGTATTTTTAAAATAGAGGAGGAAGTTTTATTGATAGTATTTTACACCTGACCTGTCTAGCATATGTTAAAACTCTTCCTTGCTGAGGACAAGATATGCAAACCACATGAGTAAAATTGACAGAAGTTTTGGTTTCAAGCCTGAATTACAAATCTTCAAGTCATGCAAAATCATTGATCCCTGAAAACATTCAGATTACAAAATAAAGATGCATCATTCCTGTAGGACAGATGTGATGATTAAGAGTAGATTTACAGGGCACACTCCTTTGTAGCATTCCTCCCATTTTACTTAAATGGCTTTTAAAATCATCATGGGTATGATCAGCATATAATCATGAATGTGGGACCTGGAATTAGAGGGAGACACCTTTTTAACTCTACTGTGCTGTTAAATTTGAAAGATTAGCATTCCTTTGGGATATGGAGGAAGAAAAGCAGGATTGACCAACGGCGTTACTCTTTTTCCATCAGTTCTTTATTTCCTTTCCTGCTGTTCTCATTTCTCCCCATTTCCTTCCCTGCTGAGCTGATTTTTTCCAGTTGCTTCCTTGCAGAGTTCACTTTCTCTAAGAGCAGGAATATGTGTTCTGCAAACTCCCGCACAGCTCCACAGCCACCTCTGCTCTTACAGATGTAACCAGCAGCCTTCTGAGCAGCAGCACAGGCATCAGCAGGCACACCACTCATGCCTGCCTGCTTCAGGCACTCCACGTCAGACTCCTCATTTCCTAGGGAGGAAGATGACAGGCAAGGCCAAATATCACAGAAGGGAAAGAATCAGGATTTTTCTCAGTGTTTTTCTGGGTACGCATTGATCTGATTTTTTAATATTTTTTTGTCACAATGTTCATCTCAGCAGCTCAACAGCACTTTGCACATGCAAGTCAGCTGTTGGAAAATCTTGGTTATCCATGTAAATGCTGATCATACTTCACAATTGTCAGGCAAGAGAACAGTACTTCTAAGAGCAGTAAAATTATGCGAGCAGCTGAATAAGCATAGGCAGGACTCCACACTTAACCTGTCACTGAAATACCACAGAACCACATGGCTTTCAGTTCTAATTGTCCATTTCTGATTACCATTTCAGAACATAATCATACAATATCCCTCGGAAATCAACTAGATCAGTTCAAAATTGTCAGCTCTAACTGTATGCTTATCAACATTTTGATATCAAAATGTTTCCTAAAAACAAAAGCTTTCCTATATCCCACTGGAAAACAGTGAAGACTTCCCTTACCAAATTACACAGATTCATCAATATCTGTTACATTTAGATTGTACCCTAACAGGCCTTAAAATACCTGCTTTTGGTTATCGTGTGCTGCAATGTGCACAGCAATCCCATTAAATTCAGTGTACTTACAAAAAGAAAAGTGGTTTGAAGCTCAGCAGCAGTACACAGATTATATTTGTTTATACTGTTTAAATTAAATAAACCAAAAGAAAGGGAACTGACCTAAGTAAGCCACCTCTTTCCAGCTCAAACCCATGTCTTCCTGCCAGTCCTTCAGAACTTGTAGTTTATTTGTTACATTGACTTTTGCTACACATCCCATTTGCATGGCTGACAGTGTTTTGGAACAATCTCTGTCAGAGATGAGTCGAACCTATTGAAATAAAATCAGATTAAGTTCTACATCCAAAGAAATATGACATATAATTTGATTTACTATTACAAAAAAAACCCCAAAAAACAAAACCAGTTTTGCTTGTAGAAGCTCTCTTAGGTACCAGAAAAGCATTGAATGATTGATTTTCAAAACTTAGAGCAGAAGTAATTAGCGTCCAAAACCACACAGAGTCTTGAGGTTCCTTTAGGAAAGTGAATTACCCTTCTGCAGCACTCCCTGATGTTAAAAATAACTTGCATTTGTCTTTTTAAATACAATATATACTAAATAAAATACTAAATATCACAGTACAGTGGCATGATGACTATCTACTGCAATATGATCTAATTAAGTCACAGTGTGGAATGAGAGAACTCCCAAGAAAGATTTCTGAAATATTTGCCGAAGTAGAATATGAAGTTTATTCCTTGGCCCCTCTACTTAATAACATAACTTTATTTATAGCAGCATTTCAGAGCATCAAACCAACACTGTTGCAGCCCACATCATATTTTATTCAGTTTATTGTTATAATGGTTTGTTCCTGTGTTCCCCTATGTTTTCCCCAGTTGGTCTGTCCCAAAGTTATATCCACCCCTGAAACTACCTTGTTCAGCATTCCCTGTCCCTTGTCCATCATTGTGACCCTGCCCCTTGTTCCAGCACCTTCCTTGTCCATCATTGTAACCCTGCCCCTTGTTCCAGCACCTTCCTTGTCCATCATTGTAACCCTGCCCCTTGTTCCAACCCTTTTCTTGTCCATCATTGTAACCCCGCCCCTTTTTCCAGCACCTTCGTTGTCAGTCTTACCCTGGGCCAATCCCTAGTTGTTCCACCCCTTTGGAAACTCGACGACCCACTGGCCCATGTGACCTTTTCTCCTCCCCCTCTTCCATCATTGGTTGTAACCCTGTAAGACCCTGTCCTCCACTCCTCCCCCAAAGACCCTTCATTGGTCAGTTGTTTGTACCCACCCCCTGACCTGCCCCCGGACTTAATCCCGAGCACAGCACTGCTGGGGGCTGTTTGTTTCTGATACCTCTGAGTGGAATAAACTCTGGAATCTGAAGCAGAGAGCTTCCCTTGCTTCCTTTGTGCAGTCCTCACCATGGGCCACACTGAACAGCTGCTGCTAGCTCTGAAGGTTCTGCCTGCAGGAAATCTCACCCTGGGGCAGTTCCCCATACCTGGCACAGTGCTGGTGTGCCTCCAAAGAGCTAGCCTGGGCTCCAGCAGCCTGTGTCACAACACCACACAGACTGAAGGAGCACAGCACATTTATCTCTGGAAGTTCCTTCCAAATTCGAAGTTCAGGAATTATGCACAAAGTAAGCTAAAGCCAGAAAATGATTGCAGCAGGGGTTTCAGAAATCTCAGCTGCAAATCCTTCAGGTTTTCTGTCGAATAGGTAGACAAGCTTATTTTCCCTAATTGCTTGGCAAACAAATGCTTGGCACTGATTTTAAGTACAGAATGAAGAGAAATGGAGCACAAGGCAGGATTTTATCAGCAACATATACTAGAAACAAATGAAGTGCAGCACAAAGACCTAGAGGTTTTTAATGAAACATTGTAAGTCAAAGAAGGTATGGAAATGGGCTCCCACAGGAAACAGTGATTACAAGCTTCCTACCCCTCTGGCTTCCCAGAAAATGAAGCTGAGGGACTGCTGAAAAAAAACATGTACTCAATTTCATAGCAGTGGGCTCTGGGGTGACCTAAGTGCAGCCTCCCAGTGCCTGAAGGGAGCCCACAGGAAGGATGGAGAGAGACTTTTGACAAGGGCCTGGGGTGACAGGACAAGGGGGAATGGCTTCACACTGACACAGAGGAGGTTTAGATGGGATATGAGGAAGAAATTCTTCCTGTGAGGGTGGTGAGGCACTGGCACGCCACCAGAGAAGCTGTGGCTGTCCCATCCCTGGCAGTGTCCAACACCAGGTTGGATGGGGCTCTGAGCAACCTGGGACAGTGGCAGGTGTCCCTGCCCATGGCAGGGGGGTTGGAACAAGATGATATTAAGGTCCAGCCCAGGCCATTCTATGATTCTGTGAAATGGAGAAAGATGTTGTAATTACTGTGATTGAGAACTTTCTCAAAACACTTAACTTTCCTCTGAGGGTTCTGAGGATAATATTTGTCCCAACCAATGTATTATGCTGCTTGATCACAAGTACTGCAAAGAAACTTCAACTTTTGTGCTGCGAGAATATAATTTTTTAGAATCTTTTAATGTGCAGGTTACATGAAACGTGAAGGCTCACTCTTTAGAGCAGCACTTACCTGGATTCCTCTTTTCTTCAACAGATCAATGCCAACAATATCTCTGTAATCATAGGAGACCATTTCCTTGTGATCTTCTGTCACATAAATGCGCCCATTGGTCAGGCATCCATCAATACTGCAAACCAAGAGCTTCACCTCTTTTAGTGGTTCTTTGCCAAAATATCCAAAGCTAGACAAAGAAATTATCTTTTTAGGATGGAAGTTTTTGCACATTCCAAAACCCCAAATATTTCCCATACAACTGTAACCTTCAGACAAAAGAATCAGTTTTGAAATTATTTTCTAATATTTTTTCTCACCACCATCACTCTCCAACTATACTGTCCCTCTTCAAAGAAATGAACAGAACGATCCAAAAGACGGCTCTATTATGTCATCCATTTAAAAATTAGGATGAAAAAGGAACAGAAAATATACTCCATTCCCACCCATTATTTCTTTAGAGCAGCTGCAAAGAAAATGCAGCTGGTGAAATGGGATCAGCTCATGCTCTCTACACAAACACTCCCATTCCTGGGCATCAGTTAAAGTGGTCTGAAGCATAGAAATCTGGGGCACCTCAGCTGGGAAAGCCAGAGATGATGCTAACACATTGCTGTGGTGTAGGGGGGCTTACACTCTTCACCAAGCTGAACTTTAAGGAGAAAAACCAAACTACCAAAACCCCACCATGTAACAAAGGTAATTCAGTTGATTTCAACAGAGATAGGAAAAAATGCTGGGCAGAAATAAAGCTGCCCAATTATCTTTTATCTCCATTGTTTACATTCCATACATTATGAATTCACATAACCACACTTTGAAACAAGCAGCATCAAAGAAATAAGGGAATAAAAAGTGCTTTTACCTCAACACTCTCTGCTCTGCAATAGGCCAGTCAATGTCTATGTCAATATCCACACTGTGCTCTGCACGCATTTCATAGTAGGCCATTTTACCACCCTGAAGGAAATAAAACCCACTCAAATTTTCTGCTTGGGTCAACACAACCACAAAACTCTACAATTTAGTAGCATGCAATGAAAACCAAGTGCCTGGTTACACAGTGGCCACCACAGCATATATAAAAGTGAACCATCAATTATGTTTTTGCCAGTGACACACAACCATTTGAAGGAACCCTCTCCAGGGTTAATAACTACTTCCATTTCATAACTAGAGAAAGTGTGCAAGATGTTGTCCATTACAGCAATTACATCTCACTAATTTCACTAGATCTTTTAATCAGCAAAATTGTAATACCTTCAGCATTTGCTTAGGAAGACTATGATTATTATTTGCTTACTGTTGTTTAATTTCTAATGGAAAAATATCCACCACACCTCAGTGTTGTTCTGCATCGCTACATTGGGATGCAAACATCAGGAAAGGGAAAAAGACTGTAAGTTACAGTACAAAATTGGCATAAGATTAAACTGGCTGAAAATACAAATTTACAGATTATGACAAGGCTCTGACACTGCATGAAGCTCAGTTTCACACCTTTAGTGGCACTAAAATGAATTCTAAGATAACACTGGTGAGCTCATGCAAAACTCAACTCAGTATTGTACTGGTTTAGGGTTAAAGCTATATAATACATTTATTTGCATAAATTTATTTGCTAGGGAGGATGCTGTTATGGGAACTCCTCTAGCTATAACTAGCCCTGCTAAGGTACAAATAATTAGCAAACTGTTCTGAGGTTAGAGTGCTGTTATTTCACACTAACTGCATCAGAAATCAAAACACAGCATTGAATTCAGAACCCTCTACAACAAGAGTAGATGTATTATTCTGAAGAGCATGAAAAACCAGAAGCACTAACCTGCAAGTAGCCTTTCTCAATCAGATGTCTCTTGGCAAAATAAAATGAGCCATTTTCATAGAGCTCCCCAGGCCAGTCTTGCCTCCGGTAGCGCTTGGCTGGATTCAGGTTTTGAGGTTCTGTCATCTTGTTGTCTGTTAACAAAGAAAAAAAAAAGAAAAAGCATTACAGAATTCCTGCTCAGAGTCACTTAACTTCCTAAATAACTTTCTGTAGAAAAATTAAGAGTATAATTCAGTCATCAACTTCTCTCATTATTGCCTTTGTTGCCTAACTTTATAAAGAATCACAGACTGGTTTTGGTTGGAAGGGATGTTAAAGTTCATCCAGTTCCAACCTCTTGCCATGGGCAGGGACATCTTTCACTATCCCAGGTTGCTCAGAGACCCATCCAGCCTGGCCTGGAACACTTCTAGGGATGCAGAATCCACAAATTCTCTGGGAAATCACTGAATTGCTTCTCTTTCTTGGAACTGTTAATAAACTGGAGGACTACTCTGTATGCCTAGCAGTGGAAAAGGAAATTTTTCATTACCACTTTAGGAAAAAAACCCCAAACCAAACAAACAAAAACAACAACAAAAACCTAAGAGGTTATTTGCTTCAAAACTGGTTTCTATAAGGAGTAGGAGTGACATTCTTCCAGACTGTCCTTGCCAATGTAAAAGAAATATTATTCCTGTACTCCAGCTCCTAGTGAAACAGAGAATGCCTGAATGCACTCTGATACCTGAAAGGACCAGCCTAAAATCTGGAAGGTTTAAAAAGAGCATATGTGAATAATTTTTGCCTGTGAAAACATCTTGGCACTCCCCCAAAATACATCCTATTTAAAGATATGCATTAACTCTTCATAAGTGGTTTAATCAGTGTCCACAAATAAACACACAGCTGCCTGCACAAACATCATCCCAAAAGATCCCAATATTATTACCAATGACAGCTGTACATGCAGCAGAAAAACTGAATCAGGGTCCAGAGACTTTTGTCCTAAAGCCCCTTCAAACCAGATACACAAAGCAGCTAAAATTCACCAGGTCTCATGATCCAGTAACCACGAGGAAGTTAGAGGGCATTCTCAAACACCCAAAACATCCTGAGGCTTTAGTAGACACACACACACCTTGTGTTTCATAACCAGCTAAAGTTTTGTGCTCACTTAAGTAAACACTTCCAGTCAGAGAGAGACACCTTTCTCTTTCAGGGTCTATCAATATTAAACCTTAATGCAGAAGGAGCAACAGAACTACACAAAAAAACCTCCATGAAATTCTTTTACCCTAATCAGTACTCTAAAGGTATATGGAAAAATATTGTATAATATTTTTGTATAATTGTATATTATTATATATAATAATTGTATATATATAATAATTGTATACCATTGTATAATGCTGCTGTGAATCACTGTCACCTGAAACACCACACACCTGAAACACCATTTGCATTTATCCTTAAGCTGCTCATTTTGGCACAATGTGTTTTCAGTTCTCAGTCCTTGCAGCTGAATGATTCCTTATCTCTCACCACATTAAAAATGGTAGGATGTCATTTTATGCTGAAGAATTACTGGTTTTTTTAGGTAGGCCTCGAGGCTTTCTTATTTATCAATCTGCCTATGGAAGCCACATATGGCACATCCACATGAGATTTATTCTTTCATTTGTCCCTTCCAGCATCTCAAGATGTGCATGTGGCTTCCTAAACTGCAATCCATAGAATCCTGAAATTTTCCACTCATGCTTTTGATACTCTTCTTATACTGCACAAACAAAGTGTCACTTATTTCTCCTCTTATGAAGAACAATGACAAATGTCCAAGCGTTTACTCTAAACAAAGGCTTAACTTTTATTCCAACTTGTCTCTCAGATCAAGCCTCATTTATTACACATGCTCTTTTACAGCATGATGCTTTCTAAACTAAAAAAAAAAAATTAATCTGAAGCAATTTATATCTCAACAGAATGACTGTAATGCCTGAGTAACTTTCATTCAAAAACCCCAAAAACCAAAAAAACAAANNNNAAAAAAAAAAAAAAAAAAAACCACCCCCAAAAAACCAACCCAAAACTCCAGTGTGAGAGTACCTGAAATAACCATTTTTAAAAATGAAGAAAAAATTTCTGCTTTAACCACAGAAACAAAGCTAACATATATAAAGTGTGGAATAGCTCTTTGTACCAAGAAAAAAAAGTACTTTATAGCTAAACCAAGGTACAATCTTTATTTGTAAAATTTCAGTCTTTGGTCATATTGGCCACTGTAGCTGAGAGGCATATTTTCTCTGGGAAAAACCAGTCATATTTTTCTGGATGAGCTAACCAACATGAGTTCAGCCCTCATGACTCAAAGGCATTTTGCAACGTGACATAAGTCAGCAGCCAAATTATCAGGATGAAACAAAGCCTAAGTCTCCAGGCCAAGAGATTGCCATCCCATCCTCACCAAGATTTTATCTTACATTATTGGTCATTTGTTAGCTACTGCCTAGCAAGAACAAATAGTTTTCTAGTTAGGACCTCAGTGTTATGTCTGAATACACATGAACACCCACTAGGAAGAAGTTAACATGTGAGGTTTTTTTGGAACTCTATCTTCAGCCTAGAGAAGCTAATATAATTTTAATTCCTACAAAACAGTTACAGAAAGGGTGAGCAATGCTCAGCAATATCAAGACATCAGTGCTTGGAAGGAATTTCTAAGCCATCACAAATGGCCTCAGACATCACTTCCTAAAATACTATAGGTATGAAAAGCAAGAATTTGGGGGGAAAAAAAAAGTTAAGTATAACTGTAAGCAGAAACATCTAAATATTACCTCCTTTCTTTACCTCACTCCATCTGAATTGATGCCGCCTCACAACAGAGAAGACAGAATCAAACCCCTCCTTCTGGATCAGATCTGCCACTTTTATAAGGTCACTGGGATGTAAACAGGGAGATGTTGCTTGAATATTTCCTACAATATCAACCTCTAAAGAAAAACAAAGAGACATTTATGAAACAATTCACATCTTTAGTAACACAACTGCAAAGTGTGGTATGAGTAGGTACCACACACCAAAAAAAAAAAAGGAGAATCTTTCTAGCTTTTATTTACTCAATGCTTTACTTATTTTTCTAAATAATAAGTGCATCATCCCTCTGGGGCTACATTATAAAAGCTCAGCATATTTCATCCCTGATTTACCACGATGGTGATTGAGAAACTCTGTGATGGCTTCTAGAGAAGTTGAGGAGTCTTGAGAGACTTCAGGGCTTCTGCGATGGACCTTAGCACCAAACTGCTTCGCAACCTTCTCGATCTCATCGTGGTCTGTGGAAACCCATATGCTGTTGGGAGACAGTGACAGAAATTAACATAAATAATAGATCCTACTATTGTTAACTTAACCTGAAAAAAAACCCTCCAGCTTGTTTATGTCGGTACTACACCTTGCAATGAAAGGAACTAGTTCTTGTATTTGTGTTAATAAAACTATCGCAGTCAGTCCAACTAGCAGCTTTTAACAATGAGGATAAAACATGCACATTCACCAGACTGTAAAATCTGAATCTCACATTCCATGCAGGAAGCTCAAGCAACATAAAATTTTTAAGTGTTTAGAAAAATCCAGTGTCAGCACAAAGAATTTGTTACGCATGTTAACAGATCAATGAATTGTGAATGCGTTGGGTGTGGCATTCAGAATAATGTAATTGTTTAGTTTACAACAAGTAAAACTGCCACAAAGTTAAAAGATTAGCTTATGCTGCAAGTGTGTTAAAATGTGTTAATTGGGCTTCATACAATCCCAGAGAAGGAGCTGTCCAAGTTCCGTATGTTTTGGCCTAGAAAACTTCCAGTACTGGTAAAGCACGATTGTGATCATTCAGGGGAAATAAACATTTACAAAAGGAAGGGCTAATTCTGAGTATCACATGATGACAAACACTGAGCAACTGTGAAGCAACTGCTGTCACCGTTGTGACAAAAAAGCATAAGAGGCGTAAAAACAAAAGTTATGAAAAGTCACCCTTCCTCTCTCAGCTGTGCTGGCATTCTCAATGCACTGTGCACAGCAAATGGTGCTGCAGTAACATTTATTCCCCCAAAGACATCGTGGGATCATCAGAAGAAAAATATGTGTGACAGTGACAGCAATGTCAAGTCACACCCACAAGAACAAACACACATGAGGTGTTTTCCAGAAAGTGCTTTGGGATGGTGAACTTAAATACTCCCCATTGAACTACCAGAGTTTTGTTGTGTAACAGGTACGCTGGACAGCTGTTCCACAGGTGACCAGGCAAACCTGGTGCATGTCCACCTACTGCACCTGCTGTGCCTCAAAGTCAGGCTGCACAACCCTGACTGGCTTCCTGTTGGGAAAATTCAGATGCCAAACAGAAGCCACAGCAGGTCATTCAGCAATACAGATTCACAATCATTAAGAAATTATGAGTAACCTCGGTCAGAAGTGTCCTTGCCTGTTTCTTTATTCAAAATAAAACAACATGCTGCATCCTCTACTTTTCAGATACAGCAAGAACGGTTTTCCAGGCTAGATAATGACAGAGCAGCTATGAGATACAGAGTGCTCTGGATCTAGCTGGGCTAAATTTCTGCTTGACTTGCTATGAGCATTATGCAGCAGGTTGGACTGGGAACCTGCCCCTAAGTGTGCTACACACTGAGCACATCCTGACCTTGGCTTTAATGATCAGCAGATATATAGGAAATCCTCAGTCTTGCTCCTGCAGAAAAATCTGTAACGCCTCTATTCTCAACACCAACAACACAACGTGTTTCTATCTATCTCTAATTATTGCTACTGAAGTTTCAGGCACTTGGCCACAAGCTGAGCTTCTCTTCTGTGTCACATGGGCACACAAGATTATCTCCTTCAACCTGACATTTGAGTGAGTGCTTCTGATACACTGTGTCCAGCTGTGGGCTCCCTGATACCAAAAAGGAAAATGGGAGCAAGCTCAACAGGAGCCGGCACGATGACTGGGCCTGGGATATGCCACATACATGCCAGGAGATGCTGAAAGGAGGTGAAAGCAAGGAGGCGATTTCACTGCTGGGCAGGTAGAATATAAGGAAGATTTTTCTGGGTGAGTGCAGTGAAATAACAGAAGGGCTGTGGGGTCTCCATCCTTGGAGATCCCAAGCTCAGTGCACGCTGTCCTGAGTACCCAGATGACCATGAACCAAAGTCATCCTGTGCTTCAGCAGCTCACAGGAGATCATCTCCAGCCTGGCAGTCCCATTTAATGCAGATCTCTTGGTAAAGTAAACCCATCAATATTTACTGGCAAACATCACCAGCTAGTGGCCATGCATCAGAACAACTTTAATTTCAAATTACTGTGTTGTAAGACTTTAATTTGTTCACTCCTCTGCTGCTCATCCTCAGCAGCAAGGGACAGCTGAGTTCTTGACAGGGTGCTTGCCTTGCCTGGTGCCACAGTAAGTGAACTCCCTTGTGTTAAGTAAGGATCAATGCTGCCTCATTGGCAGAGTCACAGCATGGGTCAGGCTGGAAGGGACCACAGTGGGTCACCTGGTCCCACCTCCCTGCGCCAGCAGGGTCACCTGGAGCGGGTTGCACAGGGTTCCATCCAGGCAGCTTTTGAGTATCCCCACCGAGGGAGACTCCACACCCTCTCAGGGCAGCCTGTTCCAGTAAAGTTGTTCTTCCTCATGTCCAGGTGGAACTTCCTGGGCATTACTTCCTGACGTTTCTCCTGTCCCACTGCTGGTGAGCAGAGCCCGGTCCCTGCTCTGAGCCCTCCCTGCAGACACTGACAGTCATCCCCAAGACACTCCTGACGAAGCGGCGGCTTCCCCAACCCCTCCGTACGCCAGGGTCCGTCGGCACCTTCATCCCGAACCAGAACCCCCCCAGCACGTCCATCCCGAGTCAGAACCCCTCAGCACCTCCATCCCGAACCAGAATCCCCCAGCACGTCCATCCCCAACCAGAACCTCCCCAGAACCTCCATCCCGAACCAGAACCCGCCAGGGGAAGGGGAACGGAGGGGGGGAGGAGGCCGCGCATGCGCACCTGTGGAAGACGCCGGCGTCGGTGGCGGCGCGCAGCACCCAGCCGATGAGCGGCACCCCCGCCAGCAGCTTGATGTTCTTCAGCGGGATCCCCTTGCTGCCGCCCCGCGCCAGCACCAGCGCGGCCAGGTGGGGCTGCGGCCGCCCCTCGCCCGCATCCATGGCCGTGTCACTGTCCCTGTCTCTGTCCCGGTCCACTCCTCTCTCCCGCCGCGCCCTGCCACGCGCACGGACCGCCCCCTCGGGGCATGCCGGGAAATGTAGTCCTGCGCCGCCGCGCATGCGTGTGGGGAGAGCGGCGGGGGACGCCGAGGGGACAGCGAGGGACGCGCCGTCTGGGGGGCTCGAGGGGAGGATTCGGGATCATCCGCCCTTTAGGAAAAAGAGGGTGTTCTTTTGGCACAAGGTGCCCCCCAAAGGCCGGTCTTTGTGCCTGCTTTCACGACGGGATGGATGGATGGATGGATGGATGGATGGATGGATGGATGGATGGATGGATGGATGGATGGA
>VZTT01013774.1:51547-92589 GCA_013400855.1 Buphagus erythrorhynchus | reverse complement strand
ATATTTCCCCGAACCAGCTGGGGGAGGGACTGCTTGAATCTGTTTCCTACAGGGACCCCATTCAGAGGTTTCCTCCCAAATTTGCCCTAAACCAGGACACACTCTTCAGAATTTCTCTATGAGCATGTGAATTGCAGAAGGCTGTACAAAAGATCAGGCAGAGATCAAAGTTCCTGATCCCACCTTTGTAATTCAGGCTGTTGGGAAATCCACTCCCCATTCCCCATGGCTTGAGCAACGGGCGGGTGGAGCCAGAGAGTTCCCGGAGCTCTCGTGCCCCCGTGGGCCCGGCTGTCTTCTCATTTATTTAAATATTTAAATATTTAAATAAGTAATTATTTTACTATTTACTTTAATTAAATATAAATAAAATATTTTTAAAATATTTTGTGTCATTTTTAATTGCAGCTGGAGTGACATTGCTGCTGAAAGCGTTGCAGAGCTTAGGTCTGCACCTACAATGTTCCTGTGTCACTACCATAGAAAATTTTGGAAGATAGTTTTCTCACAGTCTAACTCAGCAGTGAGCAAATGCTCCTTTTGGACTACCCAGACATCACATTTCACTTGTAATTGCTGCTGAGAAAGCAAGTAATTGCATATGAATTTGTAGAGGCCATAGGACATCTGTGATACATTCTAATTTTTCGTTAAATTAACCCTACACAAAAGTAGTACTGTGCTGACTGTAGAGTAAGTAATTGGATTAATATTTTAATGAAGACACTGAACATTCAAAATATCTGTACTATAAAATGATTTTTGTAGTTGGTTTTGGTTTTAAGCAGTTTCAGTCATGCAATTTTGATTGAAGTATCTCCTGAGGGGAAACAGGGCTGAGGTGACCTTTTGGGCCAAGAGGTGACGAAAATGACATTGAGGAACTCATGTACCCTGGACTTTTTCCTTGCTACATCTTGCAAAAGAGTGAGAGGCACAGAAAGCTCTACATTTTAGAGACTGACATTGTCTAGTCATTTTATTATCTTCCATATTATGATATCCATATCCTTATCCTTGCCTTGGCAAGTTTTTTTGTCATTTTTTCAAAATGAAACCAGTCCAGGCAGTTTTGGTAATGGGGGACTCAAATCTCAATTTGTACTACTATGTAACCTCAAATCATACTCTAAACCACAATCAGACATCACACCTCTTGTCTCTAAGGAAAGGACTCCTGGAAAATTTTAGTAACTATTGACATTACAACACTTACAAAGACCTGTACTGTGAATGGTGCCAGTTAGATCTCTTACCTGTTAGAGTGTTTGAAATGCATTACATCTCGTTTAGCCCTCACCAGCTGTGCAACCTACCTAAAGTATATATCTTTGATGTGGAAATATTTTTCTTAGGCTGGCTTAGTTGTACTGAGGCAGAAAGTGCAGGTAGCTTCAAGGGAATGCTGTCCTGGAGCCAGAGCTCCTCGTGGCACTGACCGCAGCCACACTGAACACAAGCACACGATTCCATCAATTATTTTTGTCTCCTGCTTAAATTTCAGGCTGATTTGCCTCCTATGTGTGTTCCTATTTCCCCATATCAAGTATTCCACAACCTCCAACCAGTAACTTTCTGTCTTTATTGTTGTATTTCTTAGGGCTCAGGGGGAATGACACATTTTGGTCTGAAAACAAGAGTTTTTAGTAGGGAGGAGAAACTTCTGTGTCACTCTTCTCACAGCTCCATATGTAGATGGAAGATGCCTGGATACTGGTACCCCTTTTTCAGGTACCAGAGTTGAATGCTTCAAACTGAGGGTAAAAAGGAGGTTGTTTCAAAATTGTAGTGGCACTTTTACTGGTGACACCCAATATCAAAACACAGAATGGTTTGACAAGAGAACTATTCTACCCTTGTGAATTTTCTTGGTGAAAGCTGAAGTGTGTATTTGCAGGAGAGAAAACTTTCTAAACAAGAATCTTGGTTTTTACTGTTCAAATTGTGTCCAGAAACTGTGGTAAATGATTCCCTAGAAAATATCATTTCAGCTTATTTATCAGGATCCCACTTTATTGGGTTCCCCAGACATAATAAAATGTTTAATACATTGAATAGCTGTATCATTCCATATGTTCCCCATCTTCTATTACTTCAATTAATATCTCTCTTTTTAACTCAGGAAGGGTCCTCAGGAGTTCAGGAATCTGCATCTCCTCTCAGCTTCAGTAGGAACACTGTTAGCACTGCTTCTTAAGAAGACAAGTTAAAATTTTCAAAATATGAAGCCTTGGATTTTGCATTTTGAAAATGCTGGAACAAATGTCATAGGAAAAAGAAAGGTAAATTTTTCACACATAACTGGCATCTCTACAAATACAAGCTACTATGGATCCTAGAAACATCAGAAAAATAAGATTTTTTAGTTTCTTCCTCTGTGTTCTGCTTCTAAAAGGAGGGAGGAAATAAAAGAGGGAGAAAAAAGTAGAAATAAGAAAAAAATACTATATTTTTGTAAGTAAAAAGTAAATACCTAACAGAAATACTTTGAATTTCTTTTTTTAATCAGTAAGACAGAATAGCAAAAGCTTTTCAAGATAAAATTCCAACCAATTCTGCTAGTTGTGGTTTTTCTATCAACTAGCATTGAACCAGTTTAATTAAACACCAGCTACCTGGGCTGAGGGGTGATTTAGCCAAATACCCAGTTCAGATGAAGCCACAAACAGAGGCTGTGCTCAATGAAGGTATGAAGGATGTGCAGCTGTATTTTCCCTGAAAGACACAAATATTCCCAGAGACATCCTCTAAAGCTTCTCTCCTTTCTTTCCCCCTCACTTTTTCTCACAGTTTCTTTCTCAGTTCTGTGGAACAACATGAATCACAATAGCATTAGCTACTTTTTTCCAACAACATGGTATTGCCATAGAAACAGATAAAGTGAGTTTGTTGTGGGTTTTTTAGTCTAAATAAAAGAGTGCACACACACATCAGCTGCTCAGGGCACCCTACAGTGTATGAAATGAGCACTGGACATACGAACTCGCATTTCCATCTAAAATTTTCTGAAGAGGGAAATGGGAGTTTGACCTCCTGAAGATATAATTTAATCTGTTCAACATGTCATATATGTATGATTCTTAGCACTATTGGCTGTTGCCTTATGGTTCAAATTTAAACCCAGTTATGTTCAACTGCTCTCAGACATCCCTCAGGCCCATCTCACAGTCAGCTGCTGCAAGTTGGCTCACAGAATCTATCTCATTGTAGATAAAACCCTGTAATTTGAAGCAACTGCTGGATGATGATGCATCTACAGACCAGATTTGGGTTGGATTGTACAGATGGGGTTCATTCTTGATTCCAGCTAGAGTGACAATGCTGAACACGTTACACACAGCAGTGCACATAGACCAGCAGGGTCTTCCTGAGATAACTGGGAGCAGGGAAGAATTAGTTCATCAGAATATCTGAGTGCAGCCCATTTACACACCAATTCACAAAGTGAAGATTTGGCTAGGGTGGTTTTGGTCATATTATTTTGATGGTGTCCAGATTGCCTCAGTGTGCCAGCATTTCATATGCAAAAATGCAAAAGAACCCAAAGGGCCACTTGAAATGAGATGGTGCTGCTCTTGACTGCTACAGGGACAAGATGTAAAACAGAGAGTGAACAATGATGAAAGTCTGTTTAATTGCCTTTTACATTTCTCAGACTTTTTGCTTTATTACAGCAAATTTGATGTGAATGTCCCTGAAGTCACATTAATAAATCTTATGCTGGCTGCCAAGAGTCTGCCCGGAAGCATTGTGCACTTTCAGGGAGGTGTTTTGCTACTGCTGTTCCACAGGAACTGCTGTTTTCACCACAAAGGCTGTTTAATTTTCTATACTTTCTGTACCATATTGTATTGTGGTTGTCTTGGACCTGGACCAATTGTGTTGTAAGAATTTATTCCACTTTTTCTTTACCTACATGAACTCTTTAACCACACTGTCAGACTGATGTCACAGGCCTGTGATGAAGTATTACAGAAGTACCTTAGACATACCCTACCCAGGAGCTTCAGAAAATGTTTTGGGTGAATCCGTGGCTGCCAGATTCCTTGTGACATAAAGTTTCTGCAGTATGCTGATTACTGAATTATTTAGGAAGTTTTAATTTGTTTTCAAATTTGTTTTCTGCTAAGACACTGCCTTCCACTGCTGGGCCATTGACATGTCCTACTGTAAAAGAGTGGAGTAATTTTAACTTAATCTCTATCTTTTGATTAATTTTTATTCCCAATTTTAATCATATAAAGTGAGATTTAATGAAGTTCTATGTGCTATAAAATGGACTTTAGATTTACATTACTATTTCCTAATTTCCAGTAAGGATAGCAGATGACATCAGGTAGAAGAGAACAAGAAAAGATCTGAGATCAGGAACATGAGTATTTTGTGCTAAATACAGGGGTAGCAATAACACAAAGGACAGGGCAGAGTGTATTAAATCTTCAACTACTGCACTTAATATGTAGCAGTTGAATTACCTGGATTGCATATTAACTGAAATACAACATAAAGAGTGATCACAATGATTTTAAATGCATTTGGGGTTTGTCCTATTTATGGAAATGAATTTGAACAGAAGTTCTTTTCTGTTCCCAGAAGTCTGAACAGAGATTTGTTAAGAAGCTTACAGCCTACAGATACGCAGCTTCAGAGACTGGAGGATGAGGATTTAGATAAAAGGCAGATGTAGGACCCTTTATGGTTGAATGTTTCTCTGAAAGCAAGGCACTGCACTAGATATCTTGCCTGCAAAAAAAGATATGAATCTTCTTAAGGATTATTTACATCCCCTTATGGTAGTGGATTTTTAAGGAATGCATTCTATATGGAACAAATAACAGGGGAAAAAGGCAAACTATATTTTGTATGTAACAGATGTCAGATTTCAGGGTTAGTATAGACAAATTAATTTCATCTTTTCCTATCAAAGAGATTTCTAATAGTTTTGATGATTGTTTTTTGTTATGCTGTACATTTTTCCCAGCATAGAATGTGGCAGGTCTCAAGTAGGAGAACTTCTGGAATTACAATCAGAGGTGGAAAGACATGTGGAAGACATTCTGTGTGGGTTCTACCAGGTGCAGTAAAAATGGTAGGGATGGCCTCTACAAGACACTTGTCATGGTTATTGCCCTTTTAAAATATACATGCAAAAATATATCAGGCTGAAAAATTATTTCCATATCTCAAAGAAGAAAAAAAGAAAAAGATACAGGTAAAATTCCCAAAACTTTAACCATATAGACACTGCCATTCTCCAGGGGGCGAGATAGTCATATCCAGGGTGGAATTAGTTCCCACTATATTCTATATCTGGTTTAGGATGAAAAGAATAATCATCTGAACATGTATTTTTCTCTCTAAATGCTATATAGGGAGTCTAGCAGCAGGCAGACACACAAGAAATTAAGCATCTGATATTTAATCCTGGGTGAGGCGAGTGATGTGTTTAGTATCTAATGCCCCTTTCAGATATTAATTCTGAAATTAAACACCTAAAATTTTTATTTCTGGCTACTATGTCTCTAAAAGCCATCATTTGTAAATAGGACTGAACAATGTAGGTGCCTTATTGAGTTTAATGGGAGAAAATTAACCTGATCCCACATTAGTTCTCTTTTGGTTGCAGAGGGTTTAAAATCTGACTGGTGGGTTTGCTGGGTTAGAAATAATGAAGATTTTCTGGGCAATGCAAAAGAATGTTCTGAATTGTCCAGTGTCAGCCTAGAAGACTCAAATCCAATGCAGCACACAGGAGGGAGTCCCCATCCCTGGAGGTGTCCAAGGAACTGGATGTGGCTGGCACTTGGTGCTCTGAGCTGGGTGACAAGGTAGGGATTGGTCACAGGTTGGACTTGACGACCCTGGAGCTCTTTTCCAACGTTAATGATTCTGTGATTATTTAAAAACAAAAATAATCCCCTTTTCCCCAGTTCCTCACACACAGACATAAATGTAAAATCCACAATATCATTGTAGTTTATAGTACAAGTGGGTCTATGGGTCTGGTAGAATCTAAATTGTAGTACAAAAGGTTTACTTTATGATATTTATGATGCAACTCCTCTACACTCAGAGGATACAGAGATCTTGCATTATCCTTGACAGCCTTGAAAAGCCCTTCAATATGAAAGGAATAGCTTTCAGTCTTTGTGGGGTTTTTGAAGGAAAAGAAGGAGTCGAATGCAAACTACATGTGTTTGGTTGCCCATGTGGTGGGGTTTTTTTTTTGTTGGTTTTGTTGTTGTTGTTGTTGTTTTTGTGTTTTGTTGCTGTTGTTTTTTTTAAGTAAAACAGATTTTGTCAAACATAACAAGCAAACCTAGAGATCTGAAAAATTTTACTGTGTGCAGGATCTAACTTTTTGCCAAGATCAAGAGCTACCAAGGCAAATGGTGTCATCATATTTGGTGCCTCTGACTCCACCACGGCGCCGTTGTCTCTCGAAGATCAGAAGGTTTGTAGATCCCTGTTCAAGGCCTGTGGCTTTCTACACCTTTTATAGAGATGAACTCTGAGGTCTGGGATTTTCTCATACTTCTCCATATAGAGTTCTTTGCTACTTAGATTGCTCTGTTGAAATTTTGCTGTATATATTTTCCACAACATTTTTCCCCATAGAAACCAGGCATGATAACTTTTTAAAAAAGCTGTGGAAAATATTTCAAATAATACTAAGCTTCTACTGCTTACCCCCGCCAAGCTTAATAACAATAAATATTTTAAACAGACAGAGAAGTAATCCAAAGACCAGGCTGCATTTTCTATGACATTTTAAAAAAATTAAATAAAAAAATAAGTTTTTGCTATTTCATTTCCATTTTCTTGGTAGATCCATTAACTTTTCTTTAGATAGAAAGAGCAATGTGTAATTAAAATAAATATAGCAAACATTTTTTTAAAGTAGGGTTGTAAGTGTAAGTAAAATTAATCTTGAAAGCTGTGCCAGTCTGATCTTTTTATATGATGGCACGAGTTCTGACACAGCACTGTGGGGATTCTGTCACTGTGACAAATTTAGAAGCAAAATAAAGACTTGATAGTCTATAACTTATATAATCGACTCTGAATATTTTTTGTATTAGCATAAAGCCCTGGTATAAATTATGTAAGTTGGTTTAAAATCAGTCAAGGAATTTATCCAGCTCAGCACAATGAGAGGTTTTCTCCAAAACAGCTACTTTAGTGTCAACCAGCACCAGTGGATGAAATGATGGTGATTTCAGCTCTTCACCTAAGAAATGGAAAACACAAGGAGCCTGCAGGCATCTCCCCGAGTTTGGGTAATAAGTGGAAACTTGTTATGGTTCAGTGCTTTGATTGTTAGTGTTGGACTGCCATAAATGCTGTAGAGGGAGACCCATGGATTGGCCAACAATATGGGAAACGGCAGAGAGAGCTGCTGGCAGCTGAAACCACAACAGCTTGTTGTGTGGACAGGGTCCAGAGTGCAGCCACCCTTCCTTTCCTGGTTAGTGAGTTAAATCAACCAAACAATTCAGGTGGAGAGTGCTCAGCCAGGACCTGTGGCAAATAAATCTACACTGCAGTGCCTGCCGGGTCATTTTCCTCACAATGGTGAGTCCTAATTTATGAAAACATTTTCCCACACATGCTATTCCTCCACCATTTTGGTTCTTCTGGGCTCAGCTGGTCAAGCTGTTGGAAGCCCACCAGGGTGTGGAAATCGGTGCCAGCCGGGCTGTGGATTTCACAAAACGAAGGAGCCAAAACCTCAGCGGTTTTGTTAAGATCCGCTTAGAATATTTTGCATTCTGCCCCTCCCTCCCCAAAGCCATCAGGTGAAGCAGCTTCTGCCTTTAAGCTGCCCATCCGCCATGGTCAGGGACTGCCCTCGCTCCGGGGCCGCGGGGCCCCCAGCCCGCGGAGGGACCCCCGCCGCCGGTGAGTGCCCCGGTAGCGCCGGGAGCGGGCGCCCGAGGGGTGGCGCATCCTTCCTTGCATCCCTCCCTGCATCCTGCCCCGTATCCCCTCCCGCATCCCTCCCTGCATCCTCCCCTGTATCGCCTCCCGCATCCCTCCCTGCATCCTCCCCTGTATCGCCTCCCGCATCCCTCCCTGCATCCTCCCCTGTATCGCCTCCCGCATCCCTCCCTGCATCCTCCCCTGTATCGCCTCCCGCATCCCTCCCTGCATCCTCCCCTGTATCGCCTCCCGCATCCCTCCCTGCATCCTCCCCTGTATCGCCTCCCGCATCCCTCCCTGCATCCTCCCCTGTATCGCCTCCCGCATCCCTCCCTGCATCCTCCCCTGCATCCTTCCTCGCATCCCTCCCTGCATCCTGCCCCTTATCCCTTCCCGCATCCTTCCCTGCATCCTCCCCTGTATCCTTTCCCGCTTCTCCCCCTGCATCCTTCCTCGCATCCCTCCCTGCATCCTGCCCCGTATCCCTTCCCGCATCCCTCCCTGCATCCTTCCTCGCATCTCTCCCTACATCCGTCTCTGCATCCTTCCCTGTGTCCTTTCCTTGCATCCTTCCCCGCATCCCTCCCTGCATCCTCCCCTGCATCCTTCCTTGTATCCCTCCCTGCATCCTCCCCTGCATCCTTCCTTGTATCCCTCCCTGCATCCTCCCCTGCATCCTTCCTTGTATCCCTCCCTGCATCCTCCCCTGCATCCTTCCTTGTATCCCTCCCTGCATCCTCCCCTGCATCCTTCCTCGCATCCCTCCCTGCATCCTCCCCTGCATCCTTCCTCGCATCCCTCCCTGCATCCTTCCCTGTATCCCCTCCCGCCTCCCCCNGTATCCCTTCCCGCATCCCTCCCTGCATCCTCCCCTGTATCGCCTCCCGCATCCCTCCCTGCATCCTGCCCCGTATCCCTTCCCGCATCCCTCCCTGCATCCTCCCCTGTATCCTTTCCCGCTTCTCCCCCTGCATCCTTCCTCGCATCCCTCCCTGCATCCTGCCCCGTATCCCTTCCCGCATCCCTCCCTGCATCCTTCCTCGCATCTCTCCCTACATCCGTCTCTGCATCCTTCCCTGTGTCCTTTCCTTGCATCCTTCCCCGCATCCCTCCTAATCCCTCCCCGCAATGCCTTTCCTTCCCTCCCTCCCGCATCCGCTGCCAGGGCGGCAGTCCTGGTGCTGGCGGTGCCGTGCCCGGTTTGGTCCCGCGGTTCCGGTGCCCGGTTCGGTCCCGCACCGCTGGCACCTCTGCAGCTGAATCAGCCCCGGCCTGGGGAGATGTCGGTACCAGATCTCGACTTCTGGAGGCTGACTGGGAAAACTGCTGACGTGCTGGACGTGTGGGTACCTGAGGATCGGCCTGTGGTTGTTTCTATTCATTTAAACGTCCAAACATTCCCTGAAACATTTTGAATTCCTGTAATTACCATTTTCCCCCCCTCCTTCCCCCCTTCCTTCCTCCTTCCTCCTGATAAATCGAAAAGCCCTGATACAAGATCAGCCCCAGATCAGGGCTGACTCTTCTGACATTTCAGAGCTTTTAATTGTTCTTAATCCTTTTAAAATGCATTTCAAAACAATTTAGCTTGTCTTGTAGAGAAATGAAAGCGCCCCATTTAGAAACAGGAAAATTAAACATGCTGGCTGATTCCATGTTCATTTTGCCTTATTTTTTTCCTCCCTGTTTAAACAATTTTGTAGAAAAGACAGAATTCAATAACAACGAACTAAATATTCATGTTTTGATGAAGAAAATTGTGACCATAAATGTTACTCGCTTCTGTCAGAAATGTATTTTCAGAAATATTACATGATAATGCTATATCTGATGATTAGATGGGTTAAAACTTCTTCTATTTTTAAAAAAATCTTCTTTAACAAACATAGATATATAGCAGAACTCAGAGACTTCCAATCCGTAGTCTTTTTTTCTAAAGCATTTCATACATGAAAAGGGAAGAAATAAAAGGAAAAAAAAAGTAATCACAAATCAAAGATTTCACGTGCCTTGGAGGACTGACAAGGTCTGTCTAAGTGTAAAGCTGTGTTGATATTTCAAATTAATGGGAGCTAACAAAAGGTACTAATTATCTCTACCTCTGAGGTTTCTGTTTTCTTATCCCTACTACAGTCAGGTTTGAAACATCAGAGAAAAAGGAGCAGTCTGGTTTTGCCAAGGTTTTGATAAATCCTGCAGTGTTTGGCCTCAGCCATCCAAGTCCATTCTCAGCTCAGCGTTCTCTGTAACCCCATTCATGGAAACATGGAAACATCTTTGACCTCAATCCCTTGGAAACCATTTGCTCTCTAATGATCTAGATCAATCCCTGGATTCTGCAAGGTTTAAGCAGAATTCTGTCCCAAGGCCCTCCAGCTCTAGTACTGAATGACTGAACAGGAATTGGTCTGGATGATCCCTGTGTGTCCCTTCCAGCTCAGGCTATTCTGTGATTCCAGCAGCTGTACCCAAAACCACCCTGCAGTGCCACATGTCCTGTGCTGCACCACAAGTCCCAGATCTTTGCAATTGATGGCCTCAAGTTGTCAGGCTCAAGTGAAACTGTCACGATGGAAAAATCCAAAGCTTGTTTCATCTCTGTTTGATGGCGCTGCGAGAAAATGAGCAAACAAACCAACTAGCCACATGTGATCTCTCTTGGGACTCCTTTACATCTAAGTAAACATATACTATGGATTTTGCAACTAAAAAATGTTATCCCACGTAAATAAGGGCTATTGTATTGAAAACTATAATCCTGCTATGAACATCAAATTCGTTTGGAATTTTATTTCAAGGATTAAAAAAGCCATTTCATTAGAAGCAGACCTGTGTGATCAAAAAGTGATATTTGGTCTGTATTTTAAGCAGAAGAGCTGGAGGGACTTAGGTAAGTGAATAAAGTAAAATATCTGAGTAGACTTTTCTGCTTAATATGGTGGAAGACATGCAAAATTATGTTGTCAAATTCAAAGTATCCAAGATTAATTACAAAGGAATCAAAAGCTGAATCTCTGCAAGCCTGCCAAAAGTTAGACTACCTTGTCTATAAATCAATTACTTCAGAATAGCCATCTGCTAATAGTCCATGTGCTGCAATGCAGCTTCTTGGAATCTTACTGCTCCAGAGAGGGAAAAATGAAAATAAAAGCAAGCAGAAGAAATCCCAAGGGACTGTAGCTTCTAGAGGCAAAAAATTGGTGCTTTTTGCTTGCCTGTCTCTTCCCAGTTTCCTGCCCCCTTCAGCGTATGAGAAAGGCAAGAAGAGTTTGTGCACTTTGGAAACTCGATAGGAGGCAGCAGCTGATCTTCCCATCACCAGCCTAAAAATAATCCACTCCAGGGCTTGGAGCGGCTTCACTAAGTGGAGGAAAATCCTGCCATCGGGATGATATTGATCACATAGCACAACCGAGTGACACCTTGGGTTGGTATTTTGGGGTTGTGTTTACAAAGGTAAGCTGCAGAGTTTGATCTAACATTCAGCAACCAAACGGGGCATGCGATGACCCTCCCCCCATTATCTCCCACTAACCACCTCCTCCTCCTCCTTCCCTTTATATCTGTGGGACAGGGCTGCTCCTCGTTCTTTCCTGGGATTACAACTCCAATCTCTTTTTCCTTTTCCATTCGCAGGCGTTCTCAGCCTTTACCGTCCCCTCCTGCTGATGTTTTCTTTGCTGCTGTTCACAGGGTTATGTTTCTTTTTTTAAACTGTCCTGTCTTGGCAATGTGAAGTCGAAGGTTTTACAGCAGGCAGCGTAGCACGCTGGTGTTGGGGATTGCATTGTGTGGAGAAGCTTTCCAAAAAAGAAAGAAAAGAAAAAAAAAAAAGCGATGCCTTTAGATGTGTGAGACCACTGCAGATGTTTGTGTGAAATGCTTTGCAGTGCCAACAGCCTGTTTAGCAGCACTGCCGTTGTGATTTTCCCTGTGTTTGGAGCCTGATCCAGAAGGCTCCCGAAGTCAATGAGATTCTTTGCATTGACTTCAGCACCGTTTGGATCAGGCTGTGGCACACGGCAGTTAGCGCTGCGAATGCTGACAAGCACCAGAGGTAATTCATCATCCTGAGGCCCAGGGCAGCTGGGACAGCGCTTAGCAAGGAAGAGGGGTCTGTGGAGCATAGGTGGTCACAGCTTAAATGAGGAATAAAAAGAAAGTTGTATTTTGTATCAGGTCATTTTTGATAAAATAGATTTGAAAGGGACAGTGCTTTCTGCCGTTACCTCAGCAGAACTCTTTGCAAGACTATAGATCACATAGGTTGGGTTAGAGTGCTTTTAGGAAGGTAAGAAGAGCAAACTAGAAGGGTTAAACCTAGAAAGGAAAAAGATTCAGAGCACTAACCTAAAATCTGTGGAAAACCTCAGAGTTAGGCCTTCCATTCAAAGCTGTAAATTAACCATTTGTCGTTAGTTAAAATTTACTATGGAAAATTCCAGAAGGAAAGACAAATTTTACTTTTGTGATTTATTCAGAAGATAAGAACTAAGTACTTTTGAAAAACTCAGAGTATTTTCTTCACCCTGCACCTATATGCATACACTTATGTATATACATACATGTTTATATGTATATATGGGCATATAATGCACAGTATATGTAAGACCAAAATGAAATTTGAGCTCAACTGAGACACAAGTATGCTCTGTAAACAGATATATTTCAATTAGGAAGAGCAACTATCAGTTTATGTCTTTATTTTTTTTTTAAGTATGGACAACAGAACTACTGCAATAAATGTTTTCAAAATATTCTTATTCCCCCAAACAAGCTCCACCTGAGGAGTGTACTTATACTCTTTTTTTTGTAGTCATAAGTACCTTGCAGAGCATGACGATCAGAGTGATAATTCAGGTAAGATGAAATTCTTGAATATGAAGATTTTTAAGTCCACTTTAAAAGACCCTTAAGGTAGTTAAAATGTCTAGAATTAGGATTCTTATAGTTTTTTTGTACTTGGTGAGGATGTTCTCATAATTTTAATGGAAATTTAGATTATCTACCATTTTCCCATTGTCTTCTTCAGAATTGCTTATGGAAAATATATCTCATGAACTGGCTTAGTGCCCTGAGAATCCCCATTTATGCTTGTTAAAATGAGATTTGTGAGTGTTTAGGTTCAATGTTCTGTCATTTCCATGTTTACGACTTTGACCTATTTTCTTTCTTCCCAAAACTTCTCTTCACAGTGAATATTTGTTCATGAATCACTTTTATGCTGTTTTCTGTTTATTCTCTTATTGATTGTGTCTGTCCACCTTAGCCTAAAACCAGGAAGTCTCAACTTGCCAGTAATAGGGATCTTAGCATAAAAATTTAGATGCTTAAAGGACATAAGGGTTTTTTAGCTATTTCTTTGAAGGGTGAACTGCTGTTCAGATAGTTCACATCCTCATTAAAGCAAACCAACAGGGAATCAGATTCCCAAATGATGTAAAGGAGAGCTGAAACTTGCCTTCCACTGGTACCAACATGGGCCCCTTCTCCTGACTGTTCTTTTCATTCCCCTCCTCTGTGAAGTTTGGCTGATGGCTTTAGCTCACACTGACTATTCAGCACAGGCCATTCTAAAAGGGAGGAGGAAAAACCACCTCTGAGAATCTCTGATGAGTTGCAGAGTTCATAAAGATAGAAGTTAAAGTGAGTAATTTGACAGTAACTTAGAAAGACAAAGGCCTTCCAGCCTACAAGTGTTAAAACATAAAATTACCTGACACTCCTGCTGGGTTGCTGAATGTAGCTGGTGTCCTCAGATGGCACATGCTTGTTATCAGGTGATCTTTGTCCCATTACTACATTTCCATGTCTGAAATTATAGATTAAACCTAGCATGCTTGGCAACATTATTATAAAGTATAACATTCCTGCTATAATTAGCAGTGAAGCAAATTGTGATGTACCCACGTTGGTGCAATTACCCCAGCATAACTTGTTGGCCTACTGTATTCAACAGCCAGTGAAACTTTCTCTGGGAAAGCATTTTTTTGTAATGACTATGAACACCATTGTCTGTTTAAATGAGTTTATGAGCACCTCAACAGTTATTCTGAATGGCTGCCACTACCTGATGAGAAGTAGTGGTTCATAACTGCAGATGAGCAACAAATTTCAAAATAACTTGCTACCCCTTCACCTGTTTTCTCCAGAATATTCACTTTTAGGTTACACAATTTCTTTTTTCAATGTGGCAGTTAGACTGTTCACATTTTGTTCAGACAGTGCTGTTTGCCAGTCAAAGCCATCTTCCTGTAGAGAAGCTTTCAGCTCCAAAGATTCCAACCTGAGCATGAGCTTAGAGAAAAGGTCAATCCATATGGGAAGAAGAGGCCTTTGCTTTCCAGTGCCTCTCCCTTCCTTTGGGATCCACAGAAAAAGTTTTGCTAAGAGGCTGGTGGACATTTCTCCACTGTTATGTCCTTGAGACAGTCCTGCATGAGCCAGCTTTGGAATTGAAGTAGGGAAGCTGCAGCAGTTCAGCTCTGATGTCAAGCTTGATATGAGCAGGGCTTCTTATCTTGGGAATGGCACCACAGTAATTAGGACTGTTAATTGTGAGACTGAGCTATGTTTGTGTGGCTCTCTGCTGGACTGTGAGCCCACAGCAAGGCAGGCAGACTGCTGAGGGTGATAAATCCACCTGGCTTTGCTGCTTAATTCACCTGTGTACCCTTCCAGGCAGTGCTGTTTCCAGTGCTCCCAAGGAAGGGTCCTGGCAGGTGTAGGAGGGCAGCTGCTGCTGTGGAGTGCAATAACCTCTCTGAGTTGGAGGATTAAAGGCTTTAATCTCTTCCATCCCTGTTACAACAGAAATGTCTTCGAATTTCTCCTCCTGTGGCTCTGCAGCCCAGTTTTACCTCTTTGCTCTCTCCCCACATACTTATTGTGGCCTAAAAACTCTGTCTCCTCATCTTTGGGAAGGAGAAAATGACCCTTGGCCACAGGGTGGGAAAACTTGAGTCAGCTCTGTATTCTGATTTGCTTAGGTCAAATTCAAAGACCTCCAGCATTACAGGTTTTGCTGCTCTGTGTGATCAACATTCTGACTTTTTTTTGGTGGGAAAAACAGAATAAGTATTCAGTGTATTTTCTTACGTATTTGGATAAAGCTCAGCATGGAGGGCAACAAATTGCACTTCCTCACATGGGCAAGATACCTCTTTTTCCCTCTCTACACATGTAGTGCTGACTGAAGCCCAGCATTTGCTTACTAGAAGAGTAGAAGCCAAGGGAAGAATAGTTTAATAGTTTAATTTTCATTCAAGGAACCAAATTTGATCAGTGGTCAGTCATAGAAGTGTTCCATCTTCATTTCCTGCTGCAGTTTCCAATGAGTTATAACAGTAAGCACAACTGCAATTCCTTAGTTCTTAATGTTTTGGCTTTGCTGAGTTTTTGTTTTGGTTTTGTTGTTTTTTGGTTTTTTTTAAATTTATTTTTCCTGATTTTCACATTTTCATTTGATTTCATGAACTCCTATGGTTGTACAGAAAGAAGGGAATGGTGCCTTTTCACACTTTCACTGGGTAACTGCAATCAAGATTGTCTTAATTTCCAGGCTCAGTTTTTTGAGTGAAAGCTTTCAAAACTAGGACTCATTAAAACACAGTGTAGCTGAGGCCTTTTAAAATTCTTTAAAATTCTTAGAATTATTAAAGATCCCTTTAACTTGCAACACCGAAATGCTGTTTAAAAGTGCAACCTTGACTGTTTAATTAGTCTGAAGCTTACATTGTTTGCAGCCCTAAAATGTGTCCTTCGGTAGCTACACTGAACTTTTCAAGCATGGGATCTGAGCGTGGGCACAAGAAATGTTGCCATTATATTATCCAATTTTTATTTTAAAAAGATTGAAGGCTGCACAGTTTTCTTGGATGAGAGATTGCATCTGAAAACTTGTCATGGTCCAACTCCTGTTATTTTTAGTTGAGCTGCAAAAGCATTGTTGAAAAATACCCTGTACTGTCTAGAGAAATCAAGGATTTGCTCTTCTGCCTTAGGGGCTTTTCTTTCTGTCCTTCTTTGGAGAAGAACACAACTCGGTAAACTTTGAGGTAATGAAAATGAGCTTCTGGAGACATGCCCTGATGCTGCAGAAAATAATGACTAATTTCAGCTTCAAACCAAAGGGCACTGACTGTAAATGCAAAGCATCCTGCCTTTGATATCAGCAAAACTTCATCCAGTATATTTCCCTTATCTAGGAAACCTGAGCCAAGAGGCAGGAACTACATTACATGCTTTATTCCAGGGGGTGATGGATCTGTGCATCTCTCCACCTCCAGGGTCTCCTCTGTATCTAAGTTTTCCAAAAAACAGAGCAAGGTCCGGCGGTTTGAGACACAAAACTGTGGAGGGTGTGTGAGATCTGCCTTCTGAACGAGAAATGGGTGGGAAGGGAAGGATGGAGTGGTTCCTGTCTCCCCACAAGGCACACTGGAGATGACATTATTTCTCTCATTATTAGAGCTCTAAGGTAGTGCAGGGTGTTTTCATAAACCATTCTTGAAGACCCAGAGAACTGCCACCAGCAGAAGGTGTTACGAAATTTGGGATATTCCAACACATGCAGAACATGAGTCCTCCACTCCCAGCCACAGCTCATTCCCAGCACAGTGGAGATGGAAAAATGGGTGGAAGAAAGGAGGGAAGGGAGGAAGGAAGGATCACTGGACTATTAATGCTTCCACAGTTCTTATCTCCTCTATTCCCGATCAGTGCCAAACTGTACTGGATGTGTGTCCTGAGGTGCTAAAAAGGGAAGTTGTACATTTTATGATTTGGCATTTTATGATGCCAAAGGTGCATTGGGGCAGCACAGCATCACAGCACTGATCAGAGTATTTCGATAGATTTTAAGCCTGTGGAAGTTGAATGAACATGATCACTGGATAAACTGATTCATGATGAAGTTTTCTGATCAAAAATCTTAGGAATTTAGTGTCAATTACCCTATGTCATTTCATTTGCCATATAATCTTTTTTATCCTCTGCGAATTTTTACAAACTAACCAACCTAGGCTTGATTTTCTCTCTCTTTTTAAGAGAAGGCAATTAAATTCTACTTCTCTTTTTATTGAAATGAACAAAAGTACTGTGAATAGAGTTCCCTTACCTTCTCTTGAAAAATATCACCAGTATGTTGGGCACTGTCTGTACATATCAGTATTAACTAGTAGGACCAGGTTATTTTCTCAGTCCTGGCAATGTGCAAAGGACAATTGGTTTTAAGAGTGTTATTGGACATACTCCATCACAAAACTAGGCACAACACAGATTCTTGTGAAGATTCAGATGCGATTCTTTAAAGATGCATCTTGCACAAGAGCTTTTAGCGACTATTGTTTGAGGTGTGATAGGAAACCTCTGCAAACTGATGGTGGTCTCTAGATGGGAGAAAACACTCTTCCTACAGTTAATAGTCCTTCACTTGAACATTTGCTGCCTCTATTCTATTTTCCTCCCAGAAAAATGGGAAAAAACAACAGTTCCCTTAGCTTCCCTTGGATGTGGTTTTCATCCTTTCTCCCAGATTGATTTTTTTGACTAGAAGCCAAAAGCTACACAGAAAGTCAATGATTGAGTGCTCATCTGAACCCAGGATTCTCCTGCCTTTCAGTACCACTCCAACCACTAGACCACAACAGCATCTTATGCTGCCTCAGAAGAGAGTCATCCTTGTGGGAAAGGGAGGAAAATTCCCAGCAGAACTCCCTTGGACTTCTGACCTTCGATAAAAATGAGGAAACAGCACTTCTGATTTTCAAGAGATTACCATTATCATTATGTTTCCCTTAAAGAAGACATGTCAAGCTTTCACAAATTAAACCCAAGCAACCTCTGTGTAGTTTTTTTTTTAAGTTCCTTATTTGTTTTGCTAATAACTCCTTGATATATTCAGACAGCTCCCACATTAACAGAAGGTTTATTTTTGTTACTAGCCTTATGCATTTATGAATGTATTTTGGTATAAAAATAAAATTGTAGAATGATAGTGGTCATATCACTCTATTCATTATAGAGAATGGGCCAAAATCTCCATCAAATTGTGTTACAGCACATGGACAATTAGCAGATGGTGGTTACTGAAGCCTGTGTCAGTTGAGCCTCAGCTTTTGCCTCACAGTGAGTACATGAATGCAAGTTATGCTTAACTGCTGGTAAATCTCAGCCATAAAATGCTGATATATTTGGGAAGCAAACACATTTATCACACTCTTCAAAGAAACTCCTCTTCACTGATGTGTTTTGATATGGGTTGTGCTTTTCAGACCCAAAAAGAGCTTGGTTAAAAGTTAACAAGGGGTTTAGCAGAGGTTCAAAATGCTTCTTTGAATTCTGTGTTTTTGTGAAGATCTGCATGTTTTTTCTGTCTCTAGGAGACTGCTTGAGTAGTTTATGCTTACCTTGTTGTGATTACCTTGTTTATACAACTTACAGAACTAATCTGAACTATTTGAGGAAAGAAGGAAACCTTTTTCTCCCCATTCAACTGACTTTTCTTTTTGTTTTTAAACTGCATTCATGCATTTTCTGCATCCCTATCTTGTTCTGATTCTGCAAAACCTATTAATGCCAATGCTCTTGCAGACAGATGTTTTGCTGAATTAAATATATTCCTTCTATTTTAGCATGTAAAATTTGAGAAAATAAAAAGGTGTGGATAAATGAGTTTCCACAACTTATTCTACAGCACTATGTTACTCTGTGTAAGTCTCACGCAAAGAGATGAGCAAGGAAAGACTTTGTTTGCAGTCCTGTTTCATCTTGTAAAGAAGACTGAAAAAATAAATGATGCACAGGTTGATTTAAGCCAGAACCTGGCCATAACTCTGGGTTGCTCTATGGCCCACACCCTGCAAGCACAAACACAGGAGTTTATCTTGGTGTACAAAGATAATCTCACAAGAAATCGCGGAAGTCAGAGACTGCTGGAATGAGTATAAACACGTGTATAAGGGCTTTCAGGATAAATCATAAATACTGATTTACTGCCTAGGCAATCTTCCTACTGCTTCCTACTACTTCTAACCTACATTGCTTAAGAGTTCGTTGTTTATCTGTAATGTCTTGTGTGTGTGCCCATTGTTCTATGTGACAATGAAGAAATACAAAATATCAGTGAGTGCAAAGCTGCCAGATCACAAATACCAAAGATTCAGAGCTTGCACTGGGAATGCAGTGCAACAAATTGTTGTAGATATTGCACAGACAGTGTTGGCTCACCGAAGAAACAGCAACACACAGGTCAGCTTTTGTCCATTTGGGTTTTGTTATGAGAAATACTTACTTTTCAAATCTTCTACTTTCTTTCTTTATATTCTCACAGAGCTTTTGCAGCATAGTGTTTGTGACTATGAGCATTAGAAGTTAAAGCACAATGTATTTAAAAACAGCACTTAAATAATGAATGCAGCTAAATATAAACAGCATTATCAAAATATAAATAATACTGCTGTTGTATAAACACAGCCTTCTAATGTACTTGTGTTTGCCATAGCCCAAAATAATTTCCAAAATACAACTGTGTTATTCTCTATGGGTTCTTCAGTATACTCCTTCACTGTCTCTTTATTGTGTTTATTTTGTCTTTAGCCAAAGGGAATGCTAGCACTCTTGGTAGTCAACATTTCTCTCATTTCTGTAGTAGCCAGACCCTCCAGAAGAGATGAGACTCGCGTTTTGTGGTAATGACAATGCCTCAGCCTACAACATCAGTGCTGGTGTCCTCAGGAATGTCTGCTTTGTGGATGCTCTCAACTTGGTACCTCATGTCTTCCTGCTGTTTATCACCTTCCCAATTTTGTTCATTGGTGAGTTATTCTGTGGAGTTCTGCCATCCCACAAGCACTCGAGCATGTGTTTGTACTCAGTCATGTTTGCATGGGCTTGGTGAAACCATTGGATGTTTTGTATTTATGAATTCTAAAAAGAAGAGGCAGAATGGCTTCACCCAGAGGATGTGAGGCCAACCCACTGAAATATGGGAATTTTAGATGTAAATCTGAACTAATCAGCATGAAGAGATGGATGAGAACCAGAGAGCCAAATGCTATGAAACTTCTGTCTGCAGAAGTTTTCTTCACATTTGAAACTGGCAACTTGCAACCTCTGTTATTATTAGATATTAGAAGACTTAGGGCAGTGGGTCTGAATTTCCTTGAAGTTACATGAATTACAGAGAATATCCAAAATGTTCACCTTGGATCTAAGGCTGGGACAGGCATAGGAAATATTTAAAATAGAATAATTGCTTCTTTTACCAACATTTGCAAACAGAAGTAGAGCAAGAGAAAGAATTTTTTTTCCCAACAGGAATAAAAAATAAGAAATTATAAATCCCTCTTGAGGAATTTAGGCCAATGGAGGGGCTCTAACTCACATAGTCTTGTAAAAAACCCCATTTAAGCTAATACTCTAATGATAATTTTTTTCTACGGTTGTCTTTTTATCCTGGTTAATTTGGAGTGGTGAAATAAATACAAAGAAAATTTACACTTTTCCAGAGAGGTCAAACAGTGTCATTCTAACTGATCATAGGAGATTAAGAGACTTGAATAACCATCAAAAATATTAGTGAAAATAAATATTCTCCTGACAACTGCATGAGAAATGCCATGTCAGTTCTTCCATGTTACCTTCCTGGTATTGCATGTGTAGATGGTAATGCATTTCTTCCACAAGGGAGATTTGAATTTGGGACTGTATTTGAACATGAGATTTAAGGGCTTTCATAATGCAAAAAGACTCCAAAGCAGTTGAATAAAATGTTACAGGAATCTGTGGGCTAAAAGACTCTATACCTAACTGTGGCATGATCCAGTGAATAAAAACTAATTAAATAATTAAGCAAGAGAATAAGAAACAAATTCTAACAAATTATAAAGACTAGAAAGAAACTCCAGGGTTATGGAAACTCTCTGACAGTGCTGGATTTTTACCTCTGTGCTGGCTTTTCCTTTGAGGTGAGATGCAAATCATCCTTGAGGGACAAGGCTTTACGCAGAAGGGTTTGATGGAAGTACAGTGTGAGGTCTGAGGGCAGAGATAATATTTTAGAACACTCTGACATCAAGTGCTGCTTCGATTTTTTTAGAGGTATTAGCCAAATAATTTTGAAATAGTATTGCAGCTGCTGAAAATTCTCTCTATTTCGTAATAATGTTAGGAAAAAGTATAATATTTTAAATTGTATGTTATTTAAGTAAGTATGTAATTCTTTGTCTTCTATTTTGTATGCTAATTATCAGGGCAAATACTTGTTGAAAAGAGCATTAAAAACCAACTGGAGTCCGTGGTATAGACTGACTCCAAACCAGAAATTTGGTGATGAGCTCTGTTTGTGCAGATGTATGGGCAAAGAAAAAATGAAAAGCAGCTTGGGGAGAGACAAAGACAGGACCAAGGTCAAAGAAAACCACATTAGACTAGGAAAGCCTTAGAGAACTATAGAAAATGCTTGAGATAGCTATGGAGAAGAGAGAATAATTTGTTTTTGCAGTATTTTGTGTCTTAAACAAGGATGAAATGGTGACATGCTGACAGTTTCCAAGAATGAATAAACTTAGGGTTTGGTTTATGTGTTCCTGAGTCACCTGAGGAGCCTCTGAGCCTGATGAGGTGCTGCATCCTTGCATAGCAAAAGCACATCCTGGCTTTTAAACCGAGTTTGTTTTGTTTCCTTTTGTTTGGTTTCTTTACTTCCCGAAAATGTGCTGCTGTTGGAATTCCCTACAGGCTTTGGGAAGCCTGTCAGGGAATTCCAGGAGCTGCCTTACAGTAAGAGGGACTTTTGGGCTGGCTCAGGACAGCCCTGTACCTGTGTGGGAAGAGATGGAGGCCAAGGCTCGCCGCCATGAGAGCCAACCTGCGGTCAGGCCTCGGCTTCCACAGCCCTGGCACCTCCCTCACATCCTCTGTGTCCCACTTCTTGCTGGCCTCAGAGACGATCTTGCCTGGTAAGGGCAGGTGACATCTGAGGTGATGTCATGGAAATAGGCTTCAAGTTTAATTTGTTGATTAATTAGCTGATTAATTAGAGTCGTGGCGCTGTGCTGGGAGCTCTGCAGGGCCTGGGGTGCAGAGGCCTACGAGGCCGGGCTGCGCCTCAGGGAGAGAAGCTGCGAAATCACCCTTCAGCCCCCACTCAGACTGTGCTCCCAAACAGGCCTGAAACAGACAATAAATGTTACTTGTTTCAAGTAAATGCATCTCTTTGGGGCCTCATTTGAGGATGCAACTTTTATATCAGTTGGGAATTTTTCCTGCTCTTGTCTGTGACTGTGAAAGACGTGAGGACACCATCACTTCAGGTCGGTCAGTCCCTGTTGTCTGATAGTGCCACTTGGGGTGGTTTTATTGTTGTTGTTTTCTTATAATTTTTCTTGGCCAGGAATGACTTTTCTTTGATTGTAATTTGCAAAAAGTGTTGTCTCATTGTCTTTAGAGTTTGATTTAAATTATGGGGCAACTGAGACACTCCTGGCTCATCTTTATTTGTAACAACAGCCCCCCTGTAGTCTTATAGGAGGTTTGTATCGATTGCATGTAAGTGTGGCCCAGAAAATTGCTAACCAGATCAGTCACTGACTTGCTGTGAGATAACCTTTCTCTTTCCTTGCTGTCATTCACCAGGCTGGGGAAGCCAGAGCTCCAAAGTGCAGATTCACCACAATACCTGGCTGCACTTCCCCGGGCACAACCTGCGGTGGATCCTGACGTTCACCCTGCTGTTCGTGCACGTGTGTGAAATAGCAGAGGGGATTGTTTCTGACACGTAAGTGGCAGACTTTGGTGGGTATCCACACTAATTGCATTTGTTAATGAACAGTGTTAATGTCTGATGGGCTGGTTAGTAAGGCATGAGGAGGTTTTCCCCCATAAAATTCATAGAATCCTTTCATGAACTCTCCAGGTTTTAATGGGATGAAGGCGAAGCTGTTGTTCTTAGCATTTATTCTTCTCTCAGGCTATAATGGCAAGCAAATATTGATCAAAGTTAAACATTCATGAGGACAAAAATCTTTTTGTCTCTAGGAAATCGATGTTTGTCCTCTTCAATAGATTAGCAGAACACCTATGGTTTCACACAATGGTGAAAAAAAGGCACCAAATTCACTAATTTATACCTTATTTATTTTCAGGCAAATGAAATCTCGCCACCTGCATCTCTTCCTACCAGCTATAATGGGATTTGTGGCTGCCACTGTATCCATAGTCTATTACCATAATATTGAAACATCCAACTTTCCAAAGTTACTGCTGGGTAAGTCTAAGCCTGATATTTATGTACTCTTAAAAATCCCAGTATTTTAGCCAAAGTCAGCTTTGTAGGTTGAGGAAGATGGTGGAATGTGTGAGAATACTAAAACAGAGAGGAATAACTCTCTGTTCTTGCAACTGGTAGTCTCATAGGAATTACTGCACCTTTCATGAGGTACACACTGAAAACTACTTTTAAAATTATTACAAAAGAGAAAGTTTTGCACGCCTGTTGCATTTCTATCACGAGCTTTTAGGTATTTTTTAACACTGCTGAGGAAAAACTTGTCTGTATTCAAAAGGGCTATTTCAAAATAACAGTTTGAATAGTGATCTGACCACAAAGTCTCCTGTGCAGATGCTGTTCTTTCTCAACATCTTTTGCAGCTGATTCTAAGATGATCCTATCTGCTCTCTCTGTCAGGAGGTGGTCAGAGCAGACATTGCAGAATAACGTTCCATACAAGTAGATTGTCCAAATTACCTGTAGCTCAACCACCTGACCAAGCCCCTGATAGATACCAGCTAGGATGCAGGATAAAACTAAATTCCATAAATTCTTTTTCAAAATGAGCATATTTACATATTCTCACTTGGGATGCATCCTTCTTTTTCTAGGAGGCAGTATGATTTTTGTTAAGTTATGTGCCTTTTCCTTCACTTAAAGAACAAAGTTCCCCTTCAGATTAAGTCCCCTTCAGTGGACATTTGTACCTGTTTGAAGATCTGCCATTGTGGATCTGTTTAAAGTCACCTCAAGACACCCAGGAAAGAAAACAGTGGCAGGTGACATAGAGGATCACTGTGCCTGCACTGTATCAAGCCATGGAAGCTAAAATGCTGTGTTACACTTATTTATTAATTTATTTTTAAATTATGCATGGGCACCTGTTTTACAGCCCTGTTCCTTTACTGGATAATGGCCTTTGTCACCAAAACCATCAAGCTTGTCAGATACTGCCAGGACGGGGTGCCTTTTTCTCAGCTGCGTTTCTGCATCACTGGAATCATGGTCATCCTCTATGGGCTGCTGATGGCTGTGGAGATCAATGTCATCCGAGTCAGGGTATGTGCTTCTTCCTCAGGATCTGGAAAAATTCAGTGGTATCATGGGGCTGAAGATGGCTCCTTAGTCCCAGGAGCTCTGGCTTGTGTCAAGCTTAGGCCCAAGTTTAGCTTAGCCATAAAGGTTTGGTTAATTCTGTGGAAATCAGTGGTGATTTAAATATCTTTAAAATGTGTGTCCTTGATGTATCCCCTGGGCTTGGTGTGTGTGTGTGTGCCTGTGTGCATCTACCCCCACGAAGTGCACACATATTTGTGTACATAGATGCATATTTATGCACAGGAGGAGGGTATAGGTGGATGCAACCTGTAAAATATGTGCTGTGTTAGTGTTGATGAACTATTTATGTAGTGAATCTGTAAGTTAACATATGTTCTTACCCATGATAACTTAAAATTAAATTATTTCCCAAGAATTCATCTTTACTCTTGTTCAGCTTGAGGTAGGTGGTACTGATAGGGTTCAGAACAGTATCCACATCCCATGTTGCTCAATTGTTTGCCAGTTATCTGTCAGAATAGAAATGCTCCTATTTAGATGCAAATTTATATTTAAATTCAACATATAATTACCTCTAAAATCAAATCTGAGACTGTGGTTGTCTTGCATATAGTTTTTACTAAAAAATTACTGTCAATAAGATAATTTCTCAGCCCATGTTTGTCTATTATCTCCTCTGCAGAGGTATGTGTTTTTCATGAACCCTCAGAAAGTAAAGCCTCCAGAGGATCTGCAGGATCTGGGGGTGAGGTTCCTGCAGCCATTTGTCAATTTGCTCTCAAAGGCAACTTACTGGTGGATGAACACTCTCATTATTTCTGCTCACAAGAAGCCTGTGGACCTGAAGGCCATTGGGAAGCTCCCAATTGCAATGAGAGCACTGACAAATTATGTCTGTCTCAAAGAAGCCTATGAGGAACAAAAGGTAATAACAGGTGTCCATGTCACTGCTCAGCCTTAGAAAGCCAAAGTGTTACTCTGAATTTCTTCAGCTTTCATGAAATCCTCATTTTAGGAATTTTTGAACTTAGGACTGTTTGTTCCAAGGTGAAACATTGGCGTAGGAAGTTCCAATCCAATAGTTACTGTTTTGTTTTAAGTGAATTTATAGCAGGAGAGAGTTGCCAAACTGAGTGCAACTGGAAACGAAAACCACAACAGACTGATCACTTGCTAGATTTTAATAGTGAAAGATTTGTTTAAATCTTAGCTACTTATGAAACTGGAAGATATTCTGTCCATAGTTTCAGCTGGAAACACTCATCTTCACTTTTTTTTTTTCTCCAGATAGAGAAATAGCCAAAACCACACATCAAGAATAGCCAAAACACTGGTGTCTTAGCAGTGATTTAGTCACCAATCCCAAATACAGAACCATACAGACAGCAATGAAGAAAATTAACTCCATCCCAGCCAGATCCAGTGCAGAAAGCCTAGTTGGGAAAACTCACTGAGTAGGGCAGGATTTTCCAGGGAAACTTCTGGATGAATTTAGGCAGCTCTTTGCTTCCAACAGCTAAAGAAGCTGCAGGTTCCTTTCTGTGCCCTCTGAGATGAAACAATTATCAGTACAGTTGTTTATATTTTAATAGCTATAGGTTGCTTCTCTTTCCTTCTGCAGTTGAGGATTATAGAGACCAGAGACCAAGATCCTTCTGCTTTAGGCAGAAAGCCACTGAGTTTTTGGAACTGAGCTTTTCACAGCAGCCTGGGAGAGGTGCATCTCTTAGACCAGCCCCTTAAGGTGCCTAAACCCTACTTATAGAGGCCAAAGAGGGATATGCACCTACTTGGCCCAAGCACCTGAGTCTGTGGCATTTTTGATGACAGGCATGACAGCTGGGTGCCAGCATTTGTCTGTAGCTCATTCACATCTGCAGATACTGTCTGTGGCTGCACAAAAATGCAGTTCAGATGCCAAAAGGCAAGTTAAATGTGCATTTCTCATGTGCATGAGCACAAACTTTTAGCGTGTAGCTTCCCTCAGTGTGTGTCATGCACATATAAACACTTGCATAAATGTTACATATGCAGTTACACTCACATTTCTGATGCTGCCTTACATCAGATGTTTTGTGTTCTGTAGTTGTCTAAAGTCTTGAGATTACTACAGCCTCTAGCACATTTGTGCTACTATTCAAAAACAGGCTGCAACCCTAAAGTAAACTGGTATTTTGTAGATAAAGTTAAAGTAAACCAAATGGCTAAAGCAAATCCAAGGAGCCAGGCAGTGGAACTCACTGCAGTTCATTCCTGTGGAGAAATGCCTTGGCTTGAACCTGGTTGAGCCAGAAAACAACCACAGAGTTAGGAAAATTCTTCAGACTGGAGTGTGGTCTGCAGTGTGGAGGAGGTGATATGCCCCTGTCTCTGCTACCAAGTGTGTATTTTACACTAATCTCCTGCAGCTGGGGAGGGGAGTCCCAGAGCCTCCTCTGGATTAAGTGGGGTTACCCCAGCCTGTGCCTGGAGATTGCTGATCTCAGCTGTACTCCATGGCCCTGCAGAGAGAAAACTCCTGTTCTTCCCAAACCCTTCTCACACCTTGATGAAAGATGCTGAACATGACCCTGAATACTCTGTATTGTGAAATGCCTTTGAGATAGCTCACATGACATTGTCTTGCTATCTCTTCTGCATGCTATGAAAATGGAAATAATTGTATCAATTCTCACATAATTCCATTAACACCCCCCCAAAAAAACCCCCAAGTGGTCCTGTTTCTGTTGTTACTTGGCTTTTGTTTCAGTTTCTATTGAAGCAGTCTAGATGTTTCACACCACATATCAATGCATCATATATCATATATCCAAAAATAGATTTAGCACATCGATATTATATTTGGCTTACCTCACCAGCCCAAGTCCTGTATAATTTGTCCTGATGGCCAATAGAAAACTTTACTTTTGGGCACTTAATAGAAAAATCAATTTTTAAAGTCAAGGACCATTAGTTTCCTATGTCTGCTATTCATGTGCCACTATGGCTCTTACCTGTTAGGGCCAAGAAAAGGAGGAATGAAATTGTGTGAACTATCAGTCACAGGGACAGGGCACTGCTCTTCAGCAACAGGCTTATACTGCCAGCTCCAGAACTATGGGAACAGTCAGATTTCCATATTTACTGAGGCAGACCTTATGGGTGACTTGATTTATCAGCAAGCACTGGCTCACTGCCCTTTATTCCAACTGTGGAGTACCCAAGGTAGAGAAAATTACAGGAATTTAAAAGGAAGTTGGCAAAGACAAGGAGAACCTAATCAAGTGGCAAAACTGAGAACAGCAGCCCAGACTGGTTAATTACCACCACAACATTCTATGCTAGCCCATAACATTCAAGGACCATTCTGGAAAAGAAATTATGATTAGAAAAAGGTCTTTGTCCCATTTCCTGTTACCTGCTTTAGCTAATATGAAGTCCTGATTAAAAAAAAAGGAGAAAAAGCAGTGTTTAGCAATAAATTAGATAACTTAATTAGTAATTTTTTCCAATGAAAAGGGAACAAATTTAATATAGTGATGACCAATGTGTGAATTGCAGTAACAGTGAAAATAGCTATTAAATTGTTAGAGAAATAAGGATTTACTGTTGCCATTTAACACATTTACTATTAATTGAACGCCCAGAATAATACAATTTTTTCCCCAAAAGATGGCAGCCATTTACCCAATAAATTAGCTTAGCTCCTCTCAAGCTGGTAAAGTTATTAATCATTTATTTGAGGAGGGCGATTAGCCCTTCTAGGGCACTCAAGTTCAAAACCCATTAGGCCACAAATTCAGAGCCTTTTTTCTGGGCAACTCACATGAGGCCCTTATGCTCTTTCCCTCCTCAGAGGAAGCAGTTTCATTTTCACCCCTTTCTGAAATGGTAGCTCTAATTTGACCCCATGGTGCTTATTTCTCCTTCCTAAGCTCCTTGGCATTGGCCTGGCCCAGTCTCTGGCAGCCACCTGATTCCACCTGCACATTTTTGGCACCATGCATATCATCCATCTCACTGTGGAAATGGCATAAAAGGGAAAAACTGAGAAAAGAGGGGAAAAAAAAAGACGTGGGGCAGACAGACAGGTTTCAGGCACGTTTGATTTTTCATTGGTGAACTTGCTGGGGCAGGGGCTGGTTGTTGCTGGGCTGTGCTTAAAATGTCTCTGTGCATGTTCAAGAGGGCTTGGCTTGGATTGCAGCTTGCAGGCATCTGTGCTACTTGAGAAATGACAGATGCTTGTTTAAAGTGTCAAAAGCTGCTGCCTGAAGTGCAAGGAAGCACTCTGCAGAGCGCAGCTCTGGTCAGTAAAACTCTTCCTTTGTTAAACTGAAAGGACCTCAGAGATATCAGAACTCCTCTGATTACACAAAGCCGTATCTGCTGGTGTTTTAGCCAAGAGCTGTGATACTGTGTAAACTCACAGATCTGAAGGCTAGAAAGGACCCCTGGTTGATTTAATCTTACCTCCATCCTGGTCTGTTGCTTTCATTTTTTGAGCACAGTTATCATTGATTTGTTGAAGTGTGTCATCCTGGAGGGCATCAAAGAGATCGAAAAAATTCCACATAAATTAAATTAAACTATATTCTTGTAATTGTAATGTATTTTTCCTGCAATCAGAGGCCTTTACAGGTTGTGAAACCAGGATTACCCATGTGAGCAAAGGGCTGAAAGGTCAGACCTTTCCCTGAGCAGATATGTGACAAGGAACAATGGCTACCTGCCAGGATGATAATCTGCTAGCATTCCTGTGTTCACAGGCTGGGGAAAGTGGTGGGATATAGAGGTGAGAAACCACAGTTACCAAGGGGAGGTAGAATTGGAATTTGCTGTGAAGAATGTCTGAAATCTGTCGATAATTACAATGTGTTTGCTGCCTCACCTGGTCCAAACCACCTTTCAGGAACCTTTTGGGCATCCAGACAGGAATGCTGCCATATAAAGCCTGGGAGGCTTCTCTTAATGCACTGTGTACCTGTTCCTGTTTTCCAGAAAAAGGTGGAGGACCATCCCAACCGGAGTCCCTCCATTTGGTTGGCCATGTACAGCGCCTTTGGACGGCCAATCCTGCTCAGCAGCACCTTCCGCTACCTGGCCGACCTGCTGGGCTTTGCTGGGCCACTCTGCATTTCTGGCATTGTCCAGGGCTTCCAGAACACAACCAATAATACAAATAGCACAGAAAAGGTAACCTGACAATGTGGATTGAAAGGCTCTGGTAGTAGTTTTAGAGTCATATTAGGTATTCAAGACAGCTGGCTGCATGCTTAGATAGGTGTGTGGTCATCACTGTGTTATTTCATGGTTTCTCTCAAGCAAACTGAGTATTTCTGTTATGAGAGACAGTCAAGTTATAAACCTGAGCAGTGGGAGCCCTGGCTAGGAGTGGAACACAGGTTGTGGAAGCTCCACTCAGTTCCCCAGACATCTGTCCTGATGGAGTCATCCCAGCAGTTCTGGGAAGAAGGAACAACTTGTTCTGTTCCTCTTCAACTGTGCAGGACACACACTGGTGGTGCCTCAGTGATGCATCCAGCCTGGGAATTTTGCTTAATTCCTGTCCATTTGTCAGTTATGCTTCACTGATAGTTTTGAGTTCTTACAAACCTGTTTTTTTACTGGGAAGCTGACAGTAGCCAGTCCCTGTTTGTGATTGATGTATTGATGGCTGCTGTGACGAACTGTGTTGGCACATATTGTGAAATTGAAAAGAATCCACTTTACTCAATGGTGTTCTTGACACTAGAGATGCACAAGAGGTGCCAGATCAGTGCTGATTTCAAGAGCATTGAGACTGAACTTTCACAGATCACCTCTAAATGCTGTGCAAGCCTCTGATACAGGACATTTTCTATCACACGAGAAAGAATTTATGAGTAAACAATGAAAAGATACAGGTAAAATTATTTTACTGACAGCAGAGAAGACATTTTCCTGCATTTACCTTCTGATAGAGAAAGATCTCCATACAGGTTTTGGAGTGTTTTATCTCTGAATGAGCAGATAGGTATGGAATAATGGAATAGCATTGTCCTCTCCAGATAAAGTATTTGACTATCATCACTATCCAAATATCTTTTTCTTGACTGCTCACTCCTGACATTAATTTTCTTGACTGATGGTCTCAATTTGGCTTGAGGCTTTCACTGCACTGAACAAGATTTTAATTGTATATCTTATCAAATAAAGCTTTTTATCACCCTTGAACCTTCACATGCTGGATTTGAGCCATAGAGTTACAAGGCAAAGTTTTGCCTTCAAAAATGTTGGGGTTTTTTGCACAGTGAACAAAGTATTTAAGCTTGAAAATAATTTCTGGATCTCAGATTTAGCTTGTCTTCTTCCTTTATGTTTTGTCCTATTCAGTGTAGTGGCTTCAGTTGTGACTTTTAAAGTTTTAATGAGCATTGGCTAAAGGGAAAATTGGAATTATTGGAGATCTTGAAAGCACTTGGCTTGGTGACAGTCACTATTTGTCTTGGATACATTTCAGAATGTATTTGCCTTTCATTTATGGATTTTGATAAACTTTCTCTTGGTTGTTCTTGCTATTAAACATTTCTCCTTTAAATTCTCTCTAGTTCCAATCAATGTGAATACTTTTAATTTTATGCTTATTCTGCCTTAATTCCCGAGAATTCTATATACATTGAAAAAACGTATCTACAAATGTTATTTTCTTATTGATATGCCCATTGTGAAATCAAGGGGAAGTTAGATGCAGCAGAACATGCATCAGAACATTAAGAGAAAAGTTTTCAAATATGTTTATCTCACCATTTATGCACTTAAGCAACCCTTTTTTCATGGAGTCTTGGGCAGATGGCTTTCTTTCTTATATTGTGCATACCTGTCATCTCACACTCAGGCTGGATATTTTGGTAGAACGGGCTTTTTCCTTCTTTTTGTTTCTTTTTTTTTTTTTTCCCTTTCCCTGTAAGAATTCCAGTACATCCTGCTTCCAGCTGGGTCGGAAATACCAAAGGAACAGTCTTCCTTGGACAAATGTATTTTGGTACATTTGTTTCCTTTTCTGCCTGACTGAAACAGAGCAGAACAGTGAACACAAAAACTAGAAAATGAAAACAAAGGGCTTTAAACAAGATTTTTTTTCTCTTCCATGTTGAGGCATTTAAATCTCATTTTGTGCAGAATACTGTCATGTATAGTCATATTATTCAGAATTTATGGGTATCATGGACTATATTTGTGGAATAAATTGTTTCTATAATATGCAAATGCAACATAAATAACTAATCCCATATAATAAAAAATATTTTCTTGCAGCTTCTCTGTGGGGCAGGTTTAATGAGCTTTATTTTCTACTGAGTAGCATTTCTATCCTACAAATCACCAGAATTTGATGGGGAAAGTAAAGACAAGGCAGACATGGTGATCTTATTATTCCTTTCCTGCTAGAACTAAATAATTTTAGAACTGCTAAAGCATCTCAATCCTCAGTCTTTGGAACAGGAGCGGAGTTTTAAATTTGTATCCAAATGATTTTGGTATAGAGGTCAGTGTGAAATCTGATTTCTGTAACTGTCCCGTAATACCATCAGTGTGTTTTATTCTATCTAATGCATTGATTACATTTGCTTGTTTCCAGTTTCTTGGGAATATACAATCCCTCCTATGGCACTTGCATCATCTTTTCCTTTCTTTTCAGGTGAAGGATCCATCAAACTCCTACCTTTCATCAGAGGAATTCCTCAGGAATGTTTATGTCTTGGCAGTCCTTCTCTTCCTGGCCCTCATCCTGCAGAGGACATTCTTGCAGGCCTCCTACTATGTGACTACAGAGACTGGCATCAACCTCCGGGGTGCCTTACTGGTGAGCAAAGATCTGCCAGGAAATTCACTAATAACAGCTCCAGCTTTGTGCTTTCATTTGTCTCATTCTTTACCTGAAGACTGACTTGAAATGATGGTTTCAGAGAAGATATGTGCTGTATTTCTGTATTTTTATACAGAAAGCTGGACAAAGTAGTGCTGGCAAACTGCTGGCAGCTATTCCTTTTGCTAAAAACTAATCCCATCATTCTAACCTGTTGGAAGTTTAACACTCATAAAGAACCCATGCATATAAAAATACATTTTTGCAGACAATCAGAGATAGGTGAAGATCAGCTGTGTCATTTTGGCTCTGCATCTGCTTTGTTCATTTGCTTATAAGTTTGCTTCTGCTGACTTTTTTTAGAGTTATCTGCAGAGTGTCCTTGTTTTATGGGAACACTGTGCATGCGTCGGGAGTGGTGACTCTGGATATTTATGCCCTTTAGCACAGAGCCCTGTGGGATGGGACGGGAGTGATTCATCTGCAGGGCTGTGTCTGTAACCCCAGCATCCCTTAACCCTCTGTGAGAGCCTTGTTTATGAACTGGAGCCAGCAGCTCCAGCCCAGCACGTTGAGGGGGGTGTAGCAGGGCTCTGCACAGACCAAACTCCACAGGCAGCAGTAGCAATCCAGAAGCTGGAACTGATGTTTTGCCAGATGTGACTAACCATGGGAATATCATCTCAGCATGGAAGCTTCTTTTTTTTCACTTGCTCTGATTGATGGAGCTGCTTCAAACATTTTCTGCTTCTCCCAGGATACATGGTACAGACTTGGGGATGAAAGGGCACCTGGTTATTTCCTTTTTGTGATTCCTTTTTGTGACGCCCACTTACCAAAATTGGGACTCTAATGAGCATATACAGCTAATTTAATTCATCAGACATTTCTGATTAATTCTACAGGATATACTTTATTCATGAAGAAAATGGGTCCAAAAGGACAAATTATTTTTAAAACTTCCTTGGACCTGCGGGGTTTGATGTTTGGTCATAACTGCAAACTGGACTCACAATATTTGTCTTTAAAATTCAATAGATGTAAGCCCTGATTAATTTTAAACCCTGTTAAACTCCTACAAATTTTATGGAAAGGAATGGACAGGTAAGGGAGAGAAACCCAGAGGAATATATACCCACTCTGATCAAACTTCACAGCATGAATTTACCTGTCTTATCAGAAACAAGGATCTCTTTGACAGAAAAGCAGGCTCACCAAATGCTTGTTAAAAAGGTTCTTCAGCTGATTTCCTAAATTTTGATATTTTGTTATCGTTTTTGTTCTATTTTAGGTCTGCATTAAGCAACAAACCTTTTAAGAGGAATTGGAGTTTTTTTAAGTCAGTTCTCTCTCTTGTGCTTTCTCTCACTCTGTCTCCATCTCTCTGTCTCAGGTGAGAGACTGGGAGAAGGGTTGTCCTAGGTAAAGGCTGATGAAGCAGTTTGAAACATCCCACTGCTACTGTTCTTTCATAATTACATAATTTTAATAACCTTCTTTTCCCTTTTCTTACAGGCAATGATATATAATAAGATCCTGAGGCTTTCTACATCCAACTTGTCCATGGGAGAGATGACACTGGGACAAATCAATAACTTGGTTGCCATAGAAACCAACCAATTAATGTGGTTCTTGTTCCTGTGCCCAAACCTGTGGGCAATGCCTGTTCAGGTAGAGCATCCAAGTGAGGGCCTGATTTCAGAGATCCTCCAGCCTGGCTGAGGAGAGTGCATGTCTGGGACACTGCTACAAAATCCAGAGGGGAGCCTGCACTTCCCACTAAGATTAACAAGCCACAAGAAAAGTGGCCCAAGGGCTGGAAAGGTGTCTCTCCAAGGGCCAGTGAAGAGAGTGGGGTTTATTAGCAGGATTTCCATGTCTGTGACTTGAAGAATAAGGACCTGCAATCCTTCTCCTGCTTGTATTTCTTCCACTGCTGACACAAATCCATTACTTTTACTTTGCCACTTGGCATCAGCTTCTGCAGTGTCCACTTGTAACTGGGTTTTGAGGCAGGACCAACAGCAATTGAATCCTGCTCCATGACTGACATGAACACTGACAGCACTCAGAGGAGCTCTCATCTAAGCAAACTTAGTCACTGAACACATCTGCTTCTTAACAAGTGTGGGAAAGAAATAGAGGCAGATCTGCAGGAAGGAAAGGTTGAGATTATTTAGCTTGAAAGAAATCTTTAAAAATGCCAATGACTTAATGACCTGAGGCATGCTGATTTTCTATGAAGCTTGGACTCCTGTAGCCTCTTCAGAATTTTAGCTCAGGGTGTGTTTGGCATGGTCCTTACCTTTCAGTGATCCCACTGACATTGAAGAATTTTTAAAAGGGATAGAACCAGTTCTTATAGCAGATCTGTTTTGCTGAATTTCCTGAAACTGTATCAGTAATCTATTTTATTAGTCAGTAATTAGTACTATTAATAAGTTGGGTAGGGTTTAGAGTGTCATGAAATAGTTTATGAAAAAAAAGGAAAAAAAGGCTACCTGGAAACAGAAATTAGTAATAATATATAGGGTTTCATGTCACTGTTTCACATCCTGTGAAGTGGATGAAACTGTTGCTATCAATACTTTGAAAGTTATTAAATGAACAGGCTAGGTATGGTAATTTGCAGTACAGGAGCCTGAAAAGCTAGGTATTGCTTTAAAAATGTTAAACTCCTTTGATTCTTACTTCTGATGTTGTATAATAAGAAGAGAGATTTAAAGACAGTCTTGTTTAAGAGATGGAATTATGAGATATGCAACTAATTCTGTATGTCCTCTTATCACTGAGGACATCTCTCTACCACAAAGTAGAGCTTTTAATAGAAATATTTATATAGCAGAGCTTGAATTAACTCAGGAACCAGAGTCACAGCAGCCACATCACAGCCATTCCCAGGTAACCTTCTGTAGGAAGCGTTCCCAAACCCTTTGCAGGGCTAAGGCAGCATTTTCCTCCAGAGCTCTGTGGTATTGATGCCCAGGCTCAGTTTGTGTCAGTCCCAGCACATCTGCTTCATGGTTCAGTGCCTGTCTGTGATGTCCCTCTGCCTGCAGTTGCACAGGGACACTACAACAGAATGCAACTGTGATCCATGACAGCCCTAAGACCTCTGAATGCTTCCAGAGTGAGGTAAGGAACTCTAGTGTAAACAGGACTTGAGGCCAGGAGCTCTGTAAAATGCCTCAGGGCAAGCACCATCATTTTAGTGCTCCTCTAGTTTTGTGGAAACCCAGTCAGGAACTAGAACTACCAGGCACTAACACAAACTATTTAGATAATGTCAAAAAGAAAGGCTTCTGGGTTTATTTCCCACACTTTCCAAATGTGACCTCCTTAAGTATGGGCTCAGCTGATTCCTATGAACCATTTAAGTGTTTGTTAGAAGAACAAACATTTTTCTCTTGGTGTGGTTCTGGCATATTGAAATCCACTTTTTTTTTTTTTTTTTCTCCTATGTTGCTTTTCTCTTCACAGATAATAATGGGTGTGATCCTCCTCTATAACCTACTGGGAGTGAGTGCCTTGGTCGGGGCTGCTGTCATTGTGCTCTTAGCTCCCATCCAGTACTTCATAGCCACCAAGCTGGCTGAGGCTCAGAAGAGCACTCTTGTAAGTGAATTATTTCAGTGACATTTGTGATCCTGAAATGAGAACAGGATTTCTGGGTTCTGTGTTTGTAGTTAGTGAAAAACACTGTGTGTGTTTGGGCAGGCCATCCCTCAGTTTCACTGTCCCTGCCTGTTTTTCTGTGGCTCTGGGTCTCTTCCTTCCTCACAATTTGTCAGAAGAGAATATCAAAAAAGTATGTGGGCCTTGATCTGCCTTCTCTGCAAAGAATATTTTTAATCCAACTAGCACAATTCTGTCTGAATTTCACTCCATGAAAGGGTGTTATTCCCACACGCAGGTGGTGTATTTCATGGGATGTTAGCAAAAAGTGCAAATGCCTGATAAATTACAGCAGGAAAGTATTAAAGAATGTGCACAACTTCCCTCTGTAAAGTCTAGAGATTTTTTAGTCTCAGCCTAAGCTTTGGTATTCTCTAAAAATCAGTTTGCATTGCTGGATTATTATCTATTAATATCTAAATTCTTCAGTGCTGTAAGTTTATTTTTTTGCCTCATTTAGTTAACCAATTAGAAATGTTTTCTGCTCCTTTGTCTAATTTTTAACTTTATTGCTGTGACCCTTGAACTTTTAAAAGAAGCCTTTGATGTTTAAATTGCCAAATATTTAGAGATCCTTTTTATCTTAATATTCAGTAAGCAAATTATTGATGCATGGATCTAATTGCCAGCACACTTCAATTCTGTTGAGTTGTGCCAGTTTTTATAACCTGTACAAATTGTACAGAGGATTTACCTTTGCATAATTTCAGAAATAATCTCAATCCTTCCTGCTGCTCTATTCTGACTTCCTCTGACTCATAACATCTTTTGGATTATGATTTTACCAAAACTCATGATTTTACTAAAACTTATGATTGTTTTCTGATTAGGGGAAATTAGCTAAATACATTGATAAATATCTCACTTATTTTCACAACTGCATCCCACAATGATTCTTGCATCAGCAAATACACACATTTAGGTTTCTGTCTATTGTTATGGACACCATTGGCCTACTAACCCACCTCCCTGAGTTTCACCCTCTCTTGAAGGGTTGGGATGTTTTGAGTTATTTTTCTTTGCAGAAAAGGTTCACTTAATTTCTCCTAATGGTTGTTAATACTTTAATATCTCCAAAGAAAATGAAATTTTATGTTATTTTTCTCAGTATGGCACCTGTACAAAATCACAAATGAACAAAATTATTTTTTAAAATGAATTTAACAACAGAAGTGAGGAGAAAAGAGGGTTGTCATTAATACAACAAATGGTTACAATTTTTTCCCTGGTTTTCTCTTGAAATGAAGGACTATTCTACTGAGAGATTAAAGAAAACCAATGAGATACTCAAAGGCATTAAGCTATTAAAGCTGTATGCCTGGGAGCACATATTTTGTACAAGTGTGGAAGAAACGAGAATGAAAGAGCTCACCAGTCTCAAAACCTTTGCACTTCATACATCTCTTTCCAGTAAGTAAATGTGTTTTTAGTGCTCAGAAAAGTATCCTGTTTTTCATGTCAACATTCCTCCCAACTTCAGCTAAAGAGAGATACAGCTGTGCCTGTGACACTTTTGTCTGTGTGTAATGTCATTAAAATAAAAAGGTGTGATAAATACATAACACAGAAATTTGAAAGGATAAAATACTGTTAAATAAAATATTGGTTTTTTTTGCAGTAAGTTTTCTGTTACCTTCATTGTGACATTACATTTAGGAGTTGCTCTATAGTAAGAAGGCTCCAGATAATATTGGCAGCTCTGACCACAGCAAAAAGAAATTATGTTTTCTGCATATAAATTGTGTTTTCTCCAATCTAGAAAGGTTGAGTAATGTTTTAGTTGTGTTTCATATTAATTGTGCACATAATGATTTTTATCCCAGTTTAGTAGAGCAGACAAATGAGAGAATTCCATGGCTTATTTGTTGGTGTGTTTAAAGTCTCTGACTATCAGGGAAGGAAATTTCTTCCTGCAGACTAATTTTCCTTTGGGAGTTTTAATTACTTGAGTTAGAAATAACTGGATTGTTTTAGTGTCATACACTTACTGTAAAATTGTTTTTTTCTTATTTCCTATAATCTGATGCTTGTTTTATTTCTCTTTCCCAGTTTTTATGAATGCAGCCATACCAATAGCAGCTGTTCTTGCAGTAAGATATGTTTTTTTTTTCAGTTTTCCTTCTAAAAAAGGCAGAGGAAAGTGGGGGGAGGGGATGTAAAAAGGATAAAAGGTCAACATTGTTATTGTAGGACCTATTCTTCATAAAACCAGCAGATGAATTAAGGTGCCCCTGCTAACTGTAGGAGAGCATGACACTAGAAGTTTTCGTTCCCAGAAGGTGGGTTGGTAAAACCAAAGAGAAAAATAATTTTTTACTATAAGTAAGAAAAATCATTACATCTTGAATTTTTTACTGAAGGAACGAAAGAAAGAAAGAAAGAAAGAAAGAAAGAAAGAAAGAAAGATTACAAATTGAAAGAAGATCCATTTTGAAAAGCTCTTTTTCGAAAGGGTTTTTGAGTATCTTTTCTTGTCTCTAGCAGCAAAACTCATTCCTGTTTCAAAATGCGTTATGAGACACTTTTAAAGTTTTCAAGAAAGGGTACCCAGCATTTTAAAGAGGAATAAATTTTGCTTGTCCTAGAGGAACTATGCCATGCTGGTCAGTAAGGAGCTTTCATAGACCAAATGTTGAGGGCAGAGTATACTGAGAGTGTGTATAAGAACTGGAACATTTATGACCAGAATTCTGCATCTGTGAAAAAAACCCCTAAGATTTGTTAGATTCTTACTGTTTTGGTTTTTTTTCTTGGTTGTGTATTTCCTGTAAAACCTAAAGTCAATTACAAAGCTGTAATCAAATGCTAGATTTTACAACGAAAACCTTTTCATTCTTCAATGTGTAAACCTCTTGAAATCACTGGCAAGATTTTAAAATCTATTTCACTGTAACAGAAGACACCTTTCTCTTCAGTTTATTCTGATTCCCAGTGAATGAGGTAGTTATTAGCCTTTCTGAGCAAAATATTTTGCTAGCTGTCCTTGTCCATCCTGTTCAAGATCCTTGTCCTGACATGCTCTTTCCCTGATGTGACAGACCTTTGTGACTTATGCATACACCAATGAAAAGCCACTGCAGCCTGCCCAGGCATTTGCATCCCTGTCGCTGTTCCACATCCTGGTCACACCTCTGTTCCTGCTCTCCACAGTGGTTCGTTTTGCAGTCAAGGCCATTGTGAGGTAAGTGATCCTTCTCCTTCCTCCAACTCCTGAATACTCATGTTCAGTATTCAGAATACTCATTCACCAGAAAATGTTTCTACCTGCTCGTGTATAAGAGTGTTATGAGGTGGGACTTGGATGCTAAAGATGTGAGAGAAATCAGAGTGACCTTTCCTTTTTACTGCATGACACAAAGACAAAGAAACACAGCACAGGAAGGACAGGGAGCTGCTGGAGCCAGGCCAGAGCAGGGACACCAAGGGATCAGAGGGATGGAGCAGCTCTGCTGGGAGGAAAGGCTCAGGGAATTGGGATTGTTCAGCCTGGAGAGGAGAAGGCTTTGGGGTGACCTCATTGTGGCCTTCCAGTGCCTGAAGGGAGCCACAGGAAAGATGGAGAGAGACTCTTGACAAGGGCCTGGAGTGACAGGACAAGGGGCAATGGCTTCACACTGACACAGGGTGGGTTTAGATTGGATATGAGGAAGAAATTGTTCCCTGTGAGGGTGGTGAGGCCCTGGCACAGGTTGCCCAGAGAAGCTGTGGCTTCCCCTGGATCCCTGGCAGTGATCCACGCCAGGTTGGATGGAGCTCTGAGCAAGCTGGGATAGTGGAAGGTGTCCCTGCCCATAGCAGGGGGGTCAGAATGAGGTGGTCTTTGAGATTCCTTCCAACCTATGCCATTCTGTGATTCTATGATTCCTAATGCTCCATTCTTTTTACAATTTCACTAACTTTGGCAGTTTGGATTCAGAGCTGCACTGTCCTTCCTTGAGAGATGCTCCTTCTGTCACACTGTGGCCACCCACCACTGCTCTTCCCTTGCACTCTCTGGGCTCTTGTCAGCACTGAGGGGGTGAGAGAGCCTGGTGTGAAGCTCTCTAGCAAGACCAGCCCTGCTGAAGCAAGGAAGAGTAACTGGCTTAACCCTACCTCCACATAAAGTTCATTAGGCTATAAGTGAGAATTTAATGATGTCCTGCATCCTGTTCCAGGTATTTATATCCATAAAACAGCCCAACAGAGCAGCTTCCTTCATGCTGGGCTATAGAGCACTTAATCTTGAAGGAGCACATAGATATAAGTCAAATTTCAGGCTTTTGGTTGTTGTGTCAGTGGCCTATATGGACAGAGTCACAGCCATAGGGTGGTTATGCAGACCTACACACTGCCAAGCTGTCCTAAGAGGTGCAAAGTGACACCTGGCTGGCAGTAGAGTGTCAGATGCCAAGCACTAGCAGGATATGAAGACAGAACTGACCTTCCCACCCAGAAACATCATTCTTTCATGCCAAGGCTGAGGCACACTGGTAAGATTCTGCATTGCTGCTGTCACTGCCTCTTTTTGGTGGGTAATGGTAATACCAAACAGCAGTCAAGGGGACTTCAGGCTCCACAGCTGTCATTTGCCAGCACCACACTGACTTTAAAAAACAAAAATAATTAAACAGAGTTTATTTTTATCAAAGCAGCTGTAGGAGCAGGGCCACATGAGATGTTTTCCCTAGGTTGAAAATGATTTCTGAGTAGTGGAAATTCTCCAGGCTTCTCTATAAATCATCCAAGCCTCTACATCTCTGTACTATGTTTAGCATAGCCCTAATATCAAAATGGTATGTACATTTTCTTTAACACTGCTGGCCACCTCTCAGGGCAATATTTAAAGACCAGATTTGCCAAAACAAACTGCATCCTTTATCAAACTCATTTCCTAACATCTTTCTCCCATGAACATCATGTCCCCCAGCTGAAGGATAAAGAATGTATGTTTGGACACTCAATGGCTCTCTCCTCAATCAAATGCATACATGAATATGTGCTTATTATTTTTGTGATTAAGAGCTTATACTTTGGTCAGAATCTCAATTTTCTGTTCAAGAGTAGTTCTAGCGCCAATAAAACTTCTGAGGATATCTCATTCAAATGCAAAATAAAGGTTGATGTCATTTTAGGTGCATGATCAAAATAAGGTCTTGTATCTTCTACAAGAAAATAAATTCTTGCTTAGCCCCTTATGTAAGACTGAAATTCTGATGTGGAAACATATCAGAATTTATGGGGCACATAAATTTTCTGTTTAAGAGAAGAGATAGGAACAGGCATGCTGGCAGGAGGAAATAATTACAA
>VZTT01013774.1:0-51448 GCA_013400855.1 Buphagus erythrorhynchus | reverse complement strand
TTTCTTGCTAACCTGTCTCTCTGTGGCTTGAAGGTGTATTAATAATTTAATACAAAATACACAGGCTTTGAGATGGACTACTTTCCCATTTGCAGATTAAAATCCAAATCACTGATCTGAAGGCATATGCCCTTCTGCTTTCTCAGTCTCTGGCCCAATGTGCCTTGATTTTAGTTTTTAGGTAAAGCTTCACCATGACTGGTGTGTGATTTTGTTCATCCCTTCCCCAGAATGATAAAGACCCAGGTGCTTATGGCACTCTGAAAGGAAGGGGGACAGAAAGAGGATCAAATCCTCCTGTGNGAGTCCTGTCACTGGTCACAGAGACCAGAGATCAGTAGTTGCCCCTTCACTTCCCTTGGTGAGGAAGCTGCAGAACTGCTGTGAGGTGTCACCTCAGTCTTCTCCAGGCTGAACAAGCCAGGTGACCTCAGCTGTTCCTCATATGGTTTCCCCTCCAGACCCTTCACCATCCTCATCACCTCCTTTGGACAGTCTCTAATAGCTTTAATGTCTTTTTTTTATATGATGCAAAAGCTGTGTCAGGATGTGCTCACTGCCCTGTCATTTCCAGAGGATGGAGGTGGGTGAAGTACTTATTTCTGCACCCTGACTGTACCAGCCTGAGAAAGGCACAGCAGAGATAAGCCTGCCAAGAGGGAAACCATTCCCACGGAGCTCCCTTGGCACCCTCATGACTTGCTCTGCTCTTCATTCCCAGCTACCAGTACAATGCTTAATTATTTTCATCTGTCCTTCTTCCACACACATAAATCTTCATTTGCCATCAGGGTGGCAGATGAAAGTATCCCATGAACTTCTTTTGGAACATTTCTGATAAATCCTGCTGGCGTGACTGCACAAAAAAGGAAATGTATTCGTGGAAACCTGGGTTTATGTAACTCACTGTCCTGCTTTCTTTCAAGTGTACAGAAGCTGAATGAGTTTCTCCTGAGTGATGAGATTGGAGATGACAGCTGGAGAGGAGGGGACAGCTCTGTACCTTATGAATCCTGTAAGAAGCACACAGGACTTGTAAGTTCTGCTTTATGACAATACATTTCAAAGCAGAGAGGCCATATAGCCCCTTACAAGGCGAGTGGCCAAGCTGACAGAGCCTGGGAGCTTTGATTTCTAGCTTGGCTCTAATATTGACCAGTTCTGCCTCTTTTATGTCCTGATCTCTGTGTTTTTATGACATAAAGGATCCCCAAACACACTTAAGCACTGCTGAAGTATCAATAGTAAAAAAAACCCAACCTAAACCAACCATAATACGGCAACATATTTAAATACACCTAAAATCCAACCTTCTTCCTTTTTATAGGAGGCCCAGGTAGATTTGTGGTTATGGGGTTTGTAGTGTATATTGCCTGTACAATCCATCTTATACTGGACATCCTTAGGGAGGAAGAATTCCTGCTTTGGGAAATTCAGAATTAAAGGTGGAAAAAAAGCAACACCAAACACTTTGTGACATAGGAATTAATTCCAAAATGCTGTTTCTGAAGTACTAAGCATAGAGTGAATTTGAGTAAAATTTGAGGACAAAAAACCACAATAAAGATGATTTGGGAAAAGGTGTTTTTTTTTTTCATTTTGACATTTTTCTGAAGCTATATATTTCAACAGTTTCAAGCTGACTGTACAATTTGAAACGTGACTGGAACTTGCAGCAAGAAAAGATTAGCACAAAATATTATTTTAGCTTTCCAACCTGAAACAACACCCTTCCTGTTTTTCTGGGCTAACAATGATAACAAAAGAAACAAAAGTGAGATTGTTTCAGCTTTTATTTTATTTGTCCTGTCCACCTTTTGCTTAGTCCTACAGAGACTGTAGATGATGGGGAGAGGGTTTGAGAAGGATAGTAGAGATGAAATTTGGGATGGTTATGCATGGGAAGCAAAAAGTCCCAATAATTTCTGTGCTTCAGTTAAGAATATTTAAAACATTTAAAATGTGTGCATGACAGTAATGTATCTGTATTATCACACATTGAAAAGCACTGGCTGCTTCTCCTGAGCTGGAATGGTGGTAGGAAAGGGAATGGATTGTTTGCTTCACAGGGCACCAAATGCTGTCTCCTCCTCGTGAGGATTCCAACTTTTCTCCTGTTTTCACTTCCCTCTGTGCAGCACACCAAGGCCATCAACAGGAGGCAGCCCCTGAGGTATCAGCTGGAAAGCTACGAGCAGCCAGCAAGGAAGCAGACACGGCCCGTGGAGATCGATGATGTGGCCATTAAGGTGGTTTGGAAAATGTTTTCCCTCATGAAAATAGGGAGCAGGTCCTTCTGCAACAGCACCTGATGGTGCCCAATTGCTGCTGTTATTTCAAATTTTCCATGGCAAGAGCAAGCCCTTAAATAAGTTAGCACTTTAGCCAAATTTTCAGGGAGAAGAGTGAGCTTCAGTCCAGTATTTACAGTTATTTCGTGTCTTCTCAGGAAGCAAAGAGGCATCATGAATCTAATGTCCAAGTCTTTAGTCTCATACTTGACAGAATGAAAGTATTTGGTAAATAGAGCTCAGCTCAAGATCATCCCTTTCTTGCCTTACAAACATTATGTACATTTGTCTATTTATCTTTTCTTATTCACAATTTTTTGGGGTTTAGCAATCTTTACAAACTTAGCTTGCTTTTTTCTCTGTGTGTACAACCATACCACACTGTGTCTATTAATCACAGATTTATTTTATGAAGGTATTTTAAATCTAAATTAATAATTCTAATTTTTCCCCTCTTGTGTTTAAATGTCTGATTTGTGGTATTTGTTTTGTAGGTGACTAATGGATACTTTTCATGGGGAAGTGGTTTAGCTACCCTGTCCAACATAAACATTAGAATCCCAACAGGTAGGATGAAAGAACACCTTAAACATGAAATATATAATGTCAAATTGTTATTAATTCCACTTCTTGATGTTTTGAAATACACAAAGGTACACATTTAGAATTTTATAAGAAAAAAAATAGTTTAAAAGTGTATGAGGTCATGAGCTGCGTTGTTCATATGTTCATATAGTAATGTCATTAGATAAATTATCTGGCTTTTATATATCTATATAGTTTATATAGTTCTATAATAGCACAAACTAAGTAAAGAGTTAGAATAAACATGAAAAATTATTGAAAAATTATCATTATTATTTTAACAGAGAAATTGAAAACAATAAAGAGGTAGAACTCCAGACTCATTGAAACCAAGGGTCCATCTAACTCAGTGTGTTATTTTCAGCAACACTCACGTATTATACTTTTCCTGCCATTGACCAACATTACAGTCTCCCAGTTCACAACTATTTTCATACAGAAGATGGAGTTTTTCTGTCAAGAAATCCTTAATTATTTTGTCTCTCAATGAGTTCCTCTTTATCAAACTGAGTTCTGTAATTCCTTGCGCCCTCAGTGTCTTTGGCTAGAGATTCCACAGGTTTACAAAATGCTGGCTTGTTTTGGAATACTCGTATAGCAAGTGTGAAAAGTAGAAACTGCTATTAATAATATCAATAGTTTTATTTTTTTCTTTGTTGATAATGCTGTCATATTCATAACACTGTCTGCTAGCACTTCATGTTATTAAAAAGTCTTATGCTTTATTTTGATCTCATATCAAGGGCTTTGGTTTAAAATAGAGTATTACTTTAGGTTGCTGTCACATGGTTATTTAGTATTCCCCAAGCTCGTATGATTTGTTTCCACGTAGCATTAAGTGTCACCAGCAGAATGTCTTTGCTCCAAGGAGTTTACAGTCTGAGGCCATGGGTTCCCAGGCTGGATGAGCCAGAGTTTGCCTCCTTTGGAAGGAATAAGACCCTTGGCTTCCCAGCTGGAGAGAATCTTAATTGGAAAATTTCCAGTACCTAAGGATGNAGGGTGCCCAGAGAAGCTGTGGCTGCCCCATCCCTGGAAGTGTCCAAGGCCAGGCTGTTTGGGGCTCTGAGCAACCTGGGATAGTGGAAGGTGTCCCTGAACATGGCAGGGGGATAGAATGAAGTGATCTGTAAGGCCCCTTCCAACACAAACGTTCTGTGAGTCTATGAAATGCACTGGCCAGCACAATTAGTGAGTTCAATCAGTTTATGGGAAGATCTGAGAAGCATTGTTGTCACTCCAGAGGAGGACTGGAGGTAGGAAAGTGTCTTGGGGGGGGTGGGGTGAAGGAGAAGTACAGCAAAGCAGAGAAGAGTAATGGGTCTTCTTTCAGTTTATTTATTAGATTGGCCCAAATTCATTTCAGTTCATCTATTAGATTGGTCCAAATTTTCATGGAACTCCAGGCTGAATAATCACTCCCCACCATATATCATTTAACCCTAAATAACTTTCATAGAGTAACACATGAAACAAATGTTAATATAGGTTAGAGCAAAAGTCTCATTCCTTTGGAGATTAGTGTGTTACTGCAATTCCATTAATGTTTCCATAGATGAATACATGCAATATTGCCCATTTATGTAGTGGATGCTAAAAAAATTATTGAATTTGTTCAAGTGCTCTAGAGCTGAATCTAGCTGGGCCTTGTGAACTAGAGTATAACTGGTTTTTTTTCTCTTTTTAAGAAGTGTTTTGTTGTTTTTACTATTACCATAGGTCAGATGACAATGATTGTGGGCCAAGTTGGCTGTGGCAAGTCTTCACTTCTCCTTGCTATATTGGGAGAGATGCAGACCCTGGAGGGAAAAGTTCACTGGAGCAAGTATGTTTATATAGCTATTAATTTCTGTATTCATTTAAGGAGGAGGCTGAGATTTGCAATGAGAAATGTAAACTTCATGCCTCAGAACTACATGCTGAGAGATTACCATCACCCAGATCCACTCTGGAATGCATCACCTGCAAACTCAGGAATTTTCACTGTTTTGTCACTTTCAGAGCAGGCAGAGCAGGGTGCCCTAGGAAGGGAAAGAGGCTAGTCTGGTGATTAATATCTAATATACTGGCCTAGCAAATGACCTGGATAGAAAGCATAGGGTATTCCTTTTATCAAATAGGCTTCAGTACTCACTATAATTGAAGTCAGCATTGTCATGTTGTTCCTGTACCCATCAGTGAAAGTGTGGAGCTTCTCCAGCCTTGTGGGATGTGTGGGGTGCCAGCCTAAAGGAAAGGTTGTATTTCCTCTCAGAGCTGCTGCTACTTCTGGCAGAAAAAAATGTAATTACATGTGAGCAATGCTTTTCTCCTTCCCTGGTATCTACCCAAGCCTCACCTATGGAACAGTGTCACTCTTCACAGTAATACACTCAAAAAGCAGCCTGAGCACACCAAACACCTTAAAAGTAAAGGCTGGGACAAAGCTGTTTCTGAAAGGAGAACTGCCCATGAAGTCAGGCCTTGGATTCAGAACCAGTGAATGAGAACTTCCCACAGAAACTAAGTGGGGCAGCAAGCACTCTTGAAGCCTAGGCAGGGCAGAGACAGTGATGTGCTGTAACCTCAAGACTTGTTCTTTGGTTTTAAAGATCAGTTCTGTTTCTTTAAAATTACCAAGCCAAACTCCTCTCAATTATCTTTTTGCTGAGAAAAGAGGAAATTTTGTCGCAGAGACCAATATTTTGTTGCCCCATCCCTTGACTAGTAACCTCATTTGTCATATTTTTCTTACAGCAATGTTGTAAACTGGATGGTTTTTGCTTTCCCTGTGATAGTATCCATGGCATTTTTGCTCTCTAGCTATACTTCACTTTCTGCTATTCTAAACACATGATCTCACTGGAGTAGCAGGTACAGTTGAAGCCAAGGCTACACTAAATTTAGTTTAATTATATATTAATTTAGGCTTTGAAGGAAGAAGAATATGTACCTACCACAGTTAATTTCTTTGAGACATGCAATGAAGGTTTTTATACCACAATCAGGCATTGTTTTTCCCAGTAGTTAAAAAAATAAAAGGAGTAAGTAGAATGAGCCTTGAAATGATTCTTATAATTGTTTTGAAAGAAGTATTTGAGAAAGACTCAGATTTTTCCTAGATAAAGATATTGGAAACTTTGGAAAGATTAGAAAAATGAGAAATCTTAGAAACATAATAGATACAGCTTATGAAATGTTTCATAATTATGAATTATGAAAAAAATTAAGTTTAATATTTTTCAAGAGATAGAATCATGCTGTCAATTGATTAGTAGTCTGTACATCAGCACAACACCAAGAAACTCAGGTTTTAGCAAATACCTCAGATTTTTTCATTGCACACTATAATTGTGATACAGCTGATGCAAACATGGTTATATTTTGCTGGTAATTTCAGACTGCCTGGCAGACAGACGAATACAGAAGGATACTTCAGGTATTTAACTAAGTGATCCTGTATTTTGCAAAACCATAATAAAGATCTTATTTACTCTTTTAAGTCCCTTTCCATGTAATTCTCCGTGCATGACTAACGCAGCTGCTGATCCAGGGATGAAATACAGGCTAGGTGAATTCCTTTACAAATTCAGCTGTAGCAACACAGTAATTGTAAGCATGGGTAGGATTGCAGCCCAGTTGTATTGGGACAATCATGCAAGGCATCACTGGGATTCAAATACCCTGTTGCTGTGGAGGCTGACTGCAGTGAGAGCTGCGTGTCCTGCTGCCAGGGTTGTCACTGCTTTGGCATCTCAGGGAAATAAAGCATGGCAGTATTTCTTTCTGTAAAAGATCTTGGCCAGGGCAAATCTTATGGGTTGGGTCTCAGTTTTTTCCACTTATATGAGACATAGCCCAGAAATGTGACATCCTTAGACCTGGAGCTGGGTTTTTGTTTTTCCAGTGATCAATCAGCTTGAGAGGCTTGTTAGACACTGATGCATGGGGCTGTCTGGGTGTAGTCATTCAGTCAAGTCTGTTTCAGATGAGAGTTATTTATTGTGAAGTTATTTCTTAATAATTTGTGGGAATCATGCAGAGATATGTATTCCCCTCATACACATCAAGCCAAACAGTCACAGAACCATCTTAGACTGCCAAGCCAAGAGGGGCTAAGTGGAACCCTTTTACTCGTTATGTGCTTTTTTGTACATTGCAATGGTTTCTGTGGAAACAGCTTGTTATATACTCAGTGAAAAGCTCAGGGAACACAAGAACTATTAAATAAATCCTCAAAAATGGCCTGTTTTATCCTCAAGTATCCAGAAGGATGTGACAAATATTAGGAAAAGTCAGTGCTCCCATCAGAAGGATTGCCAAGTACAATGTTCACCCAAAGATTACAACCACAGGAGCTCACAGAAAGCACTGAAGGGCATAATGAGCACTGGAGGGATAAAAAATCATCCACATAAATGGCAGTGGCCAAAACCACCAGAACTACCAGTTCTGGTTGTAGGGACAGGCCTAAATTCCTGTATGGAATTTGTGTAGATGCTTGGTCCTCATCTTGCCTCAATTTCCTGCCTATATTAGCAGAGGAAATGGTTCATCCTGTGGTTACAGGGGTATCCCAGAGATTTTGTACACCTTTCTTCTCCTCCCTCATTACTTTGTAGGATGAGGGAATCAGGGCCTGGCTAGAGATGCCTTAGTCTATTTCAAAACATTATGAGTGACTATAAAAGTGTCTAAACCTCAACAAGGGGTCTTCTTTACTTTTTCTTAAAACCTTGGTTTCTTCTTTTTTCTTCTTTTTTTCCTTGTTTTTTTCATCTTATATATTCAAAATCCTATAAAAATGACTGATTAGTTTGGTCCTTCCTACCATTTCAGACTTGAACTTGCCACACCCCATTTTGGGCAATATGTGTATTTTATAGTACAGCTAAAAATCAGTATAAATAGCCACATTTCAATAAATAAATGAACTAGAGGAAATAAATGCTAATCCCCTCAGGCAAATAAAATACCATTTTTAGAAATCTCCAGAGCTTCAATTTCAGCCCACTCCCATGCTCTGCAATCATATCACTCAGATTCAGCAGGGTAATAAAGAATAAAACCAAACACTTAATCCCCTTGCTTGTGAAGGCCCCAGCTCACTAAAAGTCTTCTCTGTTTATTCATGGGATTATTGGTGAATGTGGGTTCTCACAGAAATCTCATTCGTAATTTGGGAGAATCAAAGTCAATTTGTCAAGCTAAGCTGGGAATGAAATTTCTAACCAAGGAAAAAGGGTTTAAGAAACTGAGCTCCTAAAATTAGTCCTTGTCCATTGAGAAACTCTGTTTGGTTTTCATGGCAAGCATATTAAATCTGGCATGAAATTGCAAGGAGTCTTGCAAGGCTTGTGCCCAGTTTTTTTTAACTTGTAGTTCAGAGGGTGCTCCCAAACGTACACCTGAAAACATTTTCTCTTTCTCTACCACTGCAGTGCTCTCCTGCTCTCCTGACAAAAGTTTTGGGGTCTTGAATAGAGCAAATATAGGGTTTCTTCTTCTTGTTTGCCTTCACCTAATTCCCAGCCCCTTTTCAATCTCTCCTTAGACTCCATCTTTTGCTTTTTTGTAAATTTTTCCACTGTAGAGAAGACTGGAAGCTTCTGCTGAATGAGAGACCAAGTTTTAGTGAGGAATTGCCTGGTTTGAACCTCAATGTGTGGCTCTCTGACACTTCTGAGACTTATACCCCTCTGATGCAGCACCTTCTCTGGCAATTAGTGTATGAAGAAAACACGGACTGTGCATTTTAGGAGGCCTGAATTATCCAAGTCCTCAGATAGCTGATGTACAGCACAGAAAACAACATGTCTCAGTTCTGGCATTTTGGGAAGATGCTAAATACATGAGTCTGGCATTAAAAGGACTCTGCTTGCTATTAGAATTTTTATGCCCTTTCTAGACTTGGATGTCCTGCTAATGAGTGCAGCTGCATTTACTGGTATCCCAGCAGTCAAGCAGTCATTTCTGTCTCAGCATAAAGTGTTTCATCTGGAGTGCTCATAGGCCTGAGAGAAGAGGATTTGTTTGTTCATGGCTTTTTTTTTAAAGTCAGGAAAATAATGTTTTAGCATGAGTTTTCTACCCCCTTCCAATGCCTGTTTCTATTTATCTGGTATCATCTCTTTTAGGTTTTGCACTTTGCAGTGATGCATCACCATGCCTGGAGTGAGCATCATTGCTGGTCCAAAACTGCTTATTTTGGACTGCCTGCCATTCCAGGCTCTTGGCATTGGTAAAAAGTCAATTAAGAAACAGAGGGACCTGCAAAATCATTCATGTCATTCCTGCCATTTGAATGCTCTTCAGAATGTATTTCTTACGGACTTGATCCTTAAGAAGTGGAGGATGACAAGGAAAACCTACATGTTGTAGAGCTGTGCACAGCTTTATGTGGCCTTAGTGCTACAAAGAGATTCAAAATCTGTTCTGATCCTACAGTGTAGCTGCAAAGCTCATCTTTACTCTAGGGGAAATTTGTCATTAGTTACCAACTTCTGTAGGCCACTGGCAGAACTGTATGGAGAAGCTAACTAATTGCTTGCCAGACAATATTAATATTTTATTTTTAATAGGTTTTCTGATACAATTTTCATTTTTAATACATTTTCTAACAACATAATTTGCCTGTTTAGCCAATATGCCTTGTAGATACGAAATTGTCACATTTTAAAAAGCGTTATGGTTTTGCTTAGACCTTGTTTGTTTTCCCTTCAAGAACATAAAACCCCAAACTTATGTTGAGTTCTTAAAGTATGTAATTAACTCCAGGTTCACTGTATGTAAAATAGCACAAAATGTTATTCTTTCTATTTCCTGCTTACTAAATGTCATTTACCATAACTTACAGTGTAAATGAAACTGAACCTTCTTTTGAAGCATCCAGAAGGTATTATTTCTTTCCTAGTGTATCATAAAACACTCATTAATTTCTCCAGAATTTCCCCAGATCCTCATCTTTGTCCTCTTAAACCATCTCCATGTTTCCTTACCATGTTGATAATTGTTTACTGTGGGATTAATTGATAGACTGTGCAAATCCAGTGGATCCCACACTTCTCCAGCCAGTGAACCACTACCTCTGTCTTGTCCAAAAGATGCTCAGCTCCCATCTGACCTCAGTGGGAGTTCAGTGTGCTCCTTGTCATGCAAGACAAGATCTCTAGGTACAAGGCATCATTAGGTGTCTCCTCCCATGTGTTTTTGAATTCTCTGCCCAGCACTGGGTTCCCCGTGGTATCTAACCTGGCATGGGATGGAGCAGGGCACAGAGGGAGCTGGCTCAGCTCCAGCTGAAGCCAAGCAGGGACTCCATCCCTGGCTGCAGGTTTGAAAGAAGGACAAGCTCCACTAAAAGTATGTCATAAATGACAGAGAGGTAGTGGCACACAGAGCTGTGGTTGGGAGCCACACCATGATTTGCTGCCTCATAATCTTGAGGATGTATTTCATATGAGTGCATATGAACAGCTAAAACTCCTGGAAGTTTTGGGATATTGCTGACAGCTTCTAACCAGCTGTTTCTCCTGCCTTAGCACCCCCTCTCTCAGTATCAAATCCTACATGCTTATAAATGAAGCTAAGCAAATGTTTTGCTGGAAGCAATACCATCAAAGAAACTGAGAAGGAACCTCATTGTGGCCTTCCAGAACTGGCAGGGAGCCTAAAGGAAAGATGGAGAGAGACTCTTGACAGGGGCCTGGAGTGACAGGACAGGGGGGAATGGCTTCACACTGACAGAGAGGAGATTAGAAAAAAATTCCTTATTGTATGTGTGTTGAGGCCCTGGCACAGGTTGCCCAGAGAAGCTGTGGCTGCCCCATCCCTGGCAGTGTCCAAGGCCAGGCTGGATGGGGCTCTGAGCAACCTGGGATAGTGGAAGGTGTCCCTGCCCATGGCAGGGATTGGAACAAGATGATCTTTAAGGTCCCTTCCAGCGCAAACCACTCCATGATTCTATGATGAAGCGTTCAGATCCATGAGCTGGTACCAGTTCACACCTCCTTCCTCACATCACCTTGGGCATCTCAGAAAAATGCCTGAAATTATGTGACCATTTTTGCTGCTGTACCTTGGCAAAACAGCCAGAAGTAAAAAAATATTCATACCCCTACTGACAAATGTCATTAGGCATTTAGACACATTTAAACTATGTCTACTAAATCCCTGGGAGTCTACAGTGATTCCTTCCCAATCTGTATTAAACTGCCTTCTTTTCCAATATCATTGAGGATCTAATAAACTGAAAGGAAAAGAAAAGTTCCCTGAGAAAAAAGTATTTTATATATGTGGCCATATAAAATAATCTTGCACTTCAGAAAGCAGCAAGCCAAGTGTGCCAATGCCCTTTGAACAGTGCCTTTTCACTATGTGTTTCGATGTTAGAGAAAATAATGCCAAATAACTATTCCAATGAGAATTTAATATTTCTTAGTATCATTTTTATTTGCCTTTGGATTTGAATTGCAATTACTAGACTGAGGTAGGTACCAGCCATTAATAGTAGAATAGAATACAACCCAATGTGTAGATTTTGCCATCAGGGGAGAGAGTGGGTGCTGTTCTAACAAAAGCATCAAATTTAAAACTCTTCCCTTTGTTTTGCTTATGTGTTTCCCTGTATTTTTCTGAATGCTCATTCATGAAATTAACTTTAAAAAAAACTGATTATCAAGCATTTCATAGTGTGAGGACTTTGTTTCTTACTAAAGCTCTGTGTCTGTCTGCAGTAGGAACAGGTACTCTGTGGCTTATGCAGCTCAGAAGCCGTGGCTGCTCAATGCCACCGTGGAGGAGAACATCATCTTTGGCAGCCCCTTTAATAAGCAGAGGTAAATATCCAGCTCCTTGCTAAAACACCTGGCAGCTCCTTTTAAAGAAGGTTTTTTGACATCTTCTGGAAGAAGTTTGTAGATTCTGAAAAATATCAATCAGTGCATGATAAACCTGGGGTGACACCTGACTTTGTTCACCTCAGAGGAAGGTTTCTGGTTTAAGTTAGGCTGCTCCTCTAAACAGAGTGTCTAAGATGTTTGTGAGAAATCCCACAGTGGCAGTGGCTCTCCATGGAATACAGCTGAAGCCATATGTGTCATCTGCAAGGTGAGATGAATCCCATCTTTGGAGATTACTTATATATTTTTCTTTTGTTTAATGGAGCCCAGGATTGCCCTGGAAACAGGGATTCTAGGCATGCTTCCACTGAGTTTATGTGCTAATCCTGCTGTGATCAAGTTACTGGAGCAGCCACTTTCCAAAACCAGCATTTATGAAGATGGGGTACTTCAAGGGAATGGCCTTAAGTCTTCCTTTAGAAATACAGGAGAAGGAAGTGTGAAAGATGAGATGCACAGCTTCTATTGTGCTTACCCAGCACCTGCTTCTTCCATCCTTCTAAAAAGTTGATTAACAAATGTGGAAAAAGTGGCTGGACTTAAGGAAAACAAAGTGCTGATGTTTTCAAAGGCAACACTCTCTCTGTTTTCACTTATTGAAAATGCACCCTGTTCCTCTCAGTCTGTGCTGTGTTAAGATGTATAACTACATTCTGACTTCATAAAACCTAACCATGACCAAACGCCTCGAAATCCAGAAAAGCACCAAAATTTCAGGGACCAGATTCTTCAGCCACTGCATCCATCAGTTTGTTTCACTAGCTTCAAAGAGGCAAGGCTGAATTTCATCACTCAAATACTCTGATCCCAGCTGCTCATCAGCAGATCAAATGCTACAGACCCAGAAATCTCACCAAAAAAATGTCAAAATTTTGCAAATGGTTTGCTGGTTCTGGAAAGACCAGAAGCACTGTAAGGATCCTTTGTCCTGTAATATCACTCCAAAGAAAATGAAGAGGCACTTAAAGGGGGAAGAATAAAAACTCGGTGGAAAATAGCTTCAAACACTCTGGAGTCCAACAAAACAACTCCTTGATAGGGAGGAATGTACTCAATAATTTACATAATCAAAAAGCAGTCTTGCCAATAAAGATTTCTAATAAAGATGTAATTTTTTACAGTGCTTCATTTACAATGCTCCAGGATTAGTTCTCAATAATCATTTTGCCCTAGTTATTTTTACAATTATCCAGCCATCACAGAGCAATAAAAACTTTGTGGTGACATCTACCTGGAGGTTTTTGTGTTAGCAGAGTGGCTAAGTAAACAATTGCAATGATCATGTTGTTTTTCCAGGTACAAGGCTGTTACAGATGCCTGTTCTCTGCAGCCTGATATTGACTTACTGCCATTTGGTGACCAGACAGAAATTGGAGAAAGGGTAAATAATGTGAATGCTTTAATCTCTGCTTGGCCTTTGTATTAAGAAGACACTCCCTGATGTCACTCAGACAGTTCTACTCTGTATTGGGCTGCCAGTCTGGTAGATAATTGTAATTCACCAAGGTTTACTATTAAAAAAGTTGAAATCTTTTCTGTTTCTTCAGCTATTTCTCAAATGGGATTTTTAAACCAAAGTCTCTTATTTTTTGCTTGCAGAATTTGATGCTACTATTGGTAACACTTTTCAACCTAAAAAGCCTACTGTGCTCAGAGCAGCTCTTCATAATTTACACTTACCTTGAATAATAACTTTTCTGATATTATATAGGGACTATGCTTGTTTATCAATAGAATTAGCATTTTAATGAAATTTTTTATTTGTAATGGAACTCTATAATTGTAAAAATCACATTTCCAGAGACCTGTCATAATGTTTATTGAAAGATGCCTATTTCTGATCCATTTGAATCATTAGGGGATTAACTTAAGTGGAGGCCAACGACAGAGAATCTGTGTAGCTCGGGCACTCTACCAGAACACCAACATTGTCTTCTTGGTAAGATTTTTCTTTTTCACAGGAAGCATGCAAAATTAGTAATAAAACTGTAATTCCATATATTTAGTTTATATTTAGAAGACCTATGGGGACTTGTATTCGACTCCAAAACCAAATTATAGAGATAAGAAACAAGCGTCCATCAGAGGCAGGATCAAAACATCCTGGGAGACTGATGAAGGTGGGAATTCCTGCACAGATGAACACTGGAAGAGTGGAACAGATTGTCTTAACTTCTCCTTGCTCTCAGTGGTGACCTACTATCAGCACAGTCCCATAGAAATCAGCAGGATTTCTGATAAGGAGCCATAATGAACAGCCTGAGGGCTCAGCACTCTCCTGCAGAGTGCTGTGGAGTTGGACAGCCTTTCCCTTCTCTGCTATTACTTTCAATTTCAGGAGGTTCATGAAGGGCCTGTTTGAGCCTCTTCAAAATTAAGTAGAGACTTCTTGAAGAAAAAGTGTTTGCATATTGATATTCTTACCTAAATGTTGCCTTATTTCCAGCCACGCTCACTCCAAGTGAATACCAAGCACATTAGTAGTTTAGTTTGGAGGAAATGAGAATAGCTGCTAACTCTGCTTTAAATTTCCTGTGCCAGTTTCACATCAAAATTGGGTCCAAGTTTGGCTTTGGATCCTGGAATTTTCAAATTTGGATGGGAAATTTCAATTCTGGCTCCTGCACTCTGTCAGTGAGGCACCAGCACTACACACAGCCAGACACAAAAAACGAAACTGAGTCATTGCTGTGAACTGAAGAGCAGTGGATTCCAGCTCATTGAAGTGCACCCACTGACTGGGTCCTAGTCACTGGAGAGAGATGAAACATCAGTAAAGACAGATGCTTTCTATTTTAAAAATACTATTTTAGGAATAAACCTCACTTTTGTATACTGTTGTAATATTTTTCAATTTGATGTGGTTGCAGGATGACCCATTCTCTGCACTGGACATTCACTTAAGTGATCACTTAATGCAGGAAGGGATTTTGAAGTTTCTGCAAGAAGACAAGAGGACTCTTGTTCTGGTGACACATAAATTACAATATCTGCCACATGCTGACTGGGTAAGAGAAGAGGTACCGGGGGAAAATTTCCTAAGGATGAATGTACACTTGAAGTTAACACCATAACATTTAATGGGATTATTACTTTACAATAGAGTCCCTCTTTAATTCTGTATGCCTCATGGCTAACTGCCACTTTAACTAACACAGTTTTTATGGTGGAAGAACTATTTTATTTTTACATTATTTAAGTAGATGTTTTTTTTGTTCATTGAAAGGTCTGGAGAATTTTGATTTAATTGCAACTAGGTCTATCCATTCTTTTCAATGCTTTTTATATGTTCATGCAAACATGACTTACATGAGTTCCAGTTTATGAGCTGTGCCAGCAAACTTAAGAAGTTACTAATAAAATCTTGAATAGAAGGAAGCCAGATATTTGCATAATGGTATTGTCACTAATGGTGAGACATGTTTTGTAGGATCCAGGTCAGTGATCACGGTATCTGTGTTGTTGAGTGCTGGGTGCTTTCTTCCCCAGATCATAGCAATGAAGGATGGAATGGTGCTTAGAGAAGGGACACTAAAGGATATCCAAAACAAGGATGTTGAGCTCTATGAACACTGGAAAACTCTGATGAATCGCCAAGATCAAGAGCTGGAAAAGGTAAATAGGAGCATTTGGGCAAGGATGACTTTTCTGCAAAGAAAGATTTGTCATTCAATTTCAAAAAAAACCAAACCATGTCTGAAGCAAGTTTTCACTTGCTTTAGGGCAAGTGAAAAAGTTTTCACAACTTTAGGGCAAAACAACATGACCTGCAAGGAGTTTTAGGGTCTGGAATAGATTGTCCAGTAAGTGTGTGGTATATCCATCACATCTAAGGACATCTTAGCCAAGAAACCCTTGGAAATGTGGTGCACAACTGATCCTTTGGTGGGGCAAGGGTTGGACCCAGAAACTTCCTATGGTATCTCTAATCATTTTATTGTTATTTACATGAACATTTAGGATTCTCTAAAGACTATTTTTGAAGTTTTTATCATTCCAGAAGAGAAGGAAGGAAAAAAGGGCAGAGAGAGGGAAAGAAGTGGACAAAGCTGAATTCTTTGAAGTTTAAATTGATAAATACTGTGTTTTTCCATTCTGTGAGTTAAATGATCCACATAAAGTCTCTTTGAGATTACTGCAAGTACCACTACAACTGGTGAACAGCTAAGCTCTCAAATTAATAAATTATCTCTCAAATTTATAAAACAAATTATTAATTAATAATAATAATAATGACAACCTAATTATTTCAGGATATGGAAGCTGACCAGACAACTCTTGAGAGAAAGACCCTTCGAAGGGCCATGTACCCCAGAGAATCCAAGTCACAACTGGAAGATGAAGATGAAGGTTTGTTTTACAATTTCACTTTATTTAATACCATTTTTCATTGCCTTTCCACTTCCATAGCTGGCAGTTCTTAGCAGCAAAGTGTGACTCTATTGATTGCACTTGGTAATAATAGTGGAAAGTCCAACATTTTGACCTGTTTACAATAGGACTTGTTTAAGGGATTCTCCATATATTTCCCTAAACATCATACAGAGATAAGGGTGTATCAAACCAAATTAATTACTTTGCTAACTCACAGTGCCTGGAGTTATTGAGAGATGAGATAGAAGTACAACAACAGAAAAAATGGTAAAGGAAAAAAAATGAGGTAGCTGTCAAGAGCATGTCAACATTTCCCTTCCTCAAGTACAGCCTGCAGTGCTGTAAGATATATATTCTTATTATCTGGAATAAAAAAATTAGATTTCATGTTTGTACACCTCTGAAATATGTATTTTCCATAGCAGAACTCATCCACCATTTGTGTTTCAATAGAATGTGATCAATTATCATTTTAGTACTCCTGATTGAAGGGAAAATTGAACTTTTTCATGCAAACAGATGATGAAGAGTCCGGATGGAAAGGTTTGGAGGATTTTCTAAAATCTTCCAAATTGCTTTGCTGACTGTATAATAAAAGATGATGAACAGGCTGGGAAAGGCCTGGTCTCTGCTCTAAATAATAAGTAGTGAAGACTTGGTTTATAAAACTTTTTCTTAACAAAACTGTGACAAGATTGGCAAATATAGAATTGCTTAGAGGCACAGGGGAAGTCTTATGAAAATATATCTGAAGTGTTTGTTGTTTTTAAATGATAAATTGAATTTTGACTTTAAAATTTAAATTCAAATCAGAAGAAAAAAGAATCCAACAAATCTGGTAAAACAAGGTATAGTTATTATTGAATCCAAGCTAACTTGATCAAATGTCTGAGTCACAGAGGAGGAAGAAGAAGAAGATGAAGATGATAACATGTCAACTGTCTTGAGGCTCAGGACAAAGATGCCATGGAAAACCTGCTGGAGATATCTAACCTCTGGAGGATTTTTCTTGCTCTTTCTGATGATTTTCTCCAAGCTGTTGAAACACTCAGTTATTGTGGCCATAGATTACTGGCTTGCTACATGGACATCCATAGACAATGCAAATGAAGCCAGGAATGCTGATGAGGATAAGAGCACAGAAAAGGTGAGCCAGATCTTGGAGGTGACAGGGAAAAAAAACAAAAGAAAACATGTTCTAAAGTAATTATTTGCTGTTCATCTAGAAGTAGCTGGATTGAAATGACAGGTACATCATTATACAGGATGGACGGATTCTTAATGTTAAAAGAAGGCAATTCAAATTTTATTAAGGTTTTTGACCATTCAAAACTGAAACAGAGGCATATTTGAGGGTAGAAAAATAATTGGCCTTTCAAAGTAAGGAGCCTTACACTAAACTGTTCCATCTGGATTTTACAACTGGTCTTCTAAGTCAATGACCCCACTTTCCTAAGTACTGGCTGTCAAGTAGTGTCCTGCCAGAAAAAAAATAAAAATGGAAGTCTTCAATTGTACTGCTTGAGTACAGTCTGCTTATAGCTGTAAATTTAACTCAAGTACAATGTCTCAATGGAATCCACAATCCACTTGCTAGATTTTCAGAAGGCTTAAATGTGCTGTAACCCTGGCAGATCAGTTTAGGATTTGCTCCGGGAATTTCATGATGCTTGAACTTAATAAAGTGGAACTTTCCAAAATCTCTCAAATGCCTTAATTCTTGAGAGGTTCTACTCTCTTTCCTTAAGTTTCTTGGCTAACAATCCTTTGTATTTGTCCACATTATAGTCTTCACAGTTCTAAAAGCTATCATTTCAAGGTCTTGAGGGGTAGAATAGAGTAAGTGATCTTAGAACTGCCAGAACTTCTAATTATGTGGACTTAATGAATTGCAGTTCCATCACTGCAGTTCCATCATAGTTATTTTATTTCCCAAAGATGATATATAATTATGTAATACAAGAGATATGATACAGTAGCTGATGGTCACTGGGTATTTTGGGAACTTCTTAGTAGAAAGGAAAAAATGGATGTTTATTTCTAGGACTGATGTATTTGTTATTCCATTAGACTTATCATGTAGCTGTCTTCAGCATCCTCTCTGGAGCTGGGATTGTCCTTTGCCTCATCACATCCCTGACTGTGGAATGGATGGGCCTCACAGCAGCCAAGAACCTCCACCACAATCTCCTCAACAAGATCATCCTTGGTCCAATCAGGTACAGTAAAAATGATGTCCCTGAAAAGCTACATAGTCAAAGCCTGTCCTCTTTGTAACTGCAAGGGTACTCCTAGGAAAATACTCTTGTATTTGACCTGTTTTCTCCAAGGCATCTAAAAGGGAAAATAATTAGTGAGATAATCATTGGGGGAAAAGATTCCATGAAAGAACATGTGAAATTTTGCCTTTGTTTTTTAGCTGGCTGAAATGTTTCAAAAAGCTGGCACCCCTTCAGGGCTGGGGGGTCAAGGACAGCTCTGAGGGCAGTTCAGGCTCCAGGGCACCCAGCTCCAGCTCTGAGCAATGGCCATGGTGTCAAACCATGGGGACACCAAGGCTTCTTCTGTGCACAATACCCAGTGTCTCACAGGCAGCAGGATGGCCAAAAGGATGCCTGAATAACAACTAAATTTATCACAGTGCTTCCATGAAACATCTGGGGTTGGTGCCCATTAGAAGGAAGCTGAGCAGCACCCAGGAACAGACTGTGATCTTTGGAAGGGATCTTAAATCCTAATGGAACAAGGAGGAAAGATAGGACACAAGACAGCAGGTTTTTGGAAGAGGAGACAAAATTTTTTTCAAGGGAAAGTGCCAAAAGAAGCATTTAGACAGTCAGGATGCAGATAAGATGATCTGGTATGTTATTCGTATTTATTGCTTGGTTTTAGGCAATGGCTGTACACAGCTCTGTATTCTGTCTGACTGGAGTTGTAATCCAAAACTGGAATTCCTCTACAGGTTACTTTTTGGTTTTAATTTGTCCAACAGGTTCTTCGACATGACTCCGCTGGGGTTAATTCTAAATCGCTTCTCTGCTGATACAAATATCATTGATCAGGTAGATGTATCAATATATTCTATTATCCTGACTTTGCAAATTTTCATATTAATTCTGAATAAGATGATATGCTAAAATATTCAGTAGAGAAAGGCATAGCAAAACCAGGCTCTGGGAATGATAATAGGGGCACTCGAAGTAAAAAGTACACACATTTGTAGAAATGAGGGCATGTAACGATTAAAATAAGCATAGTGGGAGGTGGTGGCTCTTAATTTCTTCATATGCAGACTGGTTGATTCTGTTGGAAGAGCTGGATTAAGAAAACATCAGATTTTAGGCTTGAAACAGGAAACACAGTAGAAAATAACAACTTTGAATATATGGGAGTAGGTGTGGCAAATTAATGTTCCACCATGGCTGGCAATACATGTGGATTTAGTGCATTCAGGGAGAGGAAGTTCAAGCATCATGAGACTCTGAAGTAGAGCATTCTACTTCTCAAAATGTCTGGCATATCAAGAACAATTTTCTCTTCCTTGCCGGATATATAAATGAGGTGGAAATGGCTCCTATTTCCCCATCTTTGAAACTCTGACCTTTAGAAAACAAAAACTTACTCATTTTTTAACCCCTGTACTTTTAGCTATGAGACCCACAGAAACAGAAAGACTCCTGATATTAGGAGAATATCAATGAGTACATAATGGTATTATTCCACTTTTCCTAAGGGAAAAGGTTTATAGTGGTGCTACCAGGGGTATTTTTCCTCATGGATGTTTTTCATTTCCCTCTAGCACATCCCTCCCACGCTGGAGTCTCTGACCAGATCCACCTTGCTCTGCCTGTCAGCCATTGGGATGATCTCCTACGCCACTCCATGGTTCCTTGTGGCCCTCGTGCCCCTGGGCATAGCATTTTATTTCATCCAGAAATACTTCAGGGTTGCTTCCAAGTATGTATTAAAGAACCATCCTGAAAGTTTCCTCCATGAAATATTGTACATAAAAACTGTGGTCTAATGTGAGGAGCCAAAAAAGGGGGAAATGGCCATGACATCCTGCTTTTGATCCTGAGGCATGAATTTGAGACATGCACTGGGGAATATTTCTGACTGACTCGGCTATAAATGGGGTATTTGGGGAAGTAACAGCAACTGAATCAATTTTTTTGGCTCCAGAGTCAGATGAACATGAAGTTTGTTAATCAGCTGAGCTTGCATCTGGTCAAAACTCCTCTTTGACATTTGAGGGTTGGTAGAGAACAGAAAATAACTCCCTGGATTAACATCAATCATGGCTTTTCCTTCATATTGGGGAAGAAAGTGCAACAGGAAGTCATTTCCACTGTACAGCTTTTCAGGGTAGTTTGGCTGGGTGTAAAGAGTACAGTTTTTTTCAGCAAAAAGAGAGTCATACTTCTGGTGCTAAATTAATTCTATAATCTTGTAAAACATCTTCAGCAAGCCATTTGAAGTTTTTTCTTAAATTCAATCCATTAGTCTTTTGTTATCAGCCAGAATCTTCCAAGAAGATTTATTTATAAGAAAATTCTGTAATCAGAATTCACAAACCAGGAACGTTTAAATCTGAAATAATTTTCTTAACTTCTCTGAGATTTTTCAGAAACCTTGTTCTTGCCCCACCAAACCTCCAAACTGAAGCTGTGTGTGGCAGTATACTGGATCTCAAGGTGGCTGACAAATCAGGAGACCTGGTTTTCACTCTCAAATTATTCTGTTAAATTCTGTTAAACTCTTTTAAATCACTTGAGATGTGACTTGTGTTATTTTGATGGACAATAGAAATTAAAACATCCAATTTATTTCCCTAAAAATTAGTCTTGGGAAATGCAGGATGAAGGAATAGCTTCAGCCAGTATTTGTAACTCACTTGTATGCAGTCCTTTGCAGGCATATAAGCCTCACTAATTTTTAGAAATGCAAATATTTACAGTGTTTCTTGCAGCACTTTGACTCTTTGTTGTATTTTCCATTACATCTTTCAAAAACTTCTGTGTATTTTCCATCATAAATTTGAAAGATATTTATCATCAAAACAGCAGCAGCAAATTCAGTTCTGTGCACTGCAACATCCAGCAACATTCAGCAGTTGTTTCTCCTAGCCTATCTAATACAGTGTGCAAAATTAGTAGGATTTTGACAACAAATTTTAATCTCTAATAATCTGGACTTTCTTCTGTTTGTACAACTGGCTGCTATGCCAATGGCAGAGTGTGACAGAAAGATGTAACTTTTTTTCTGTGGTTTGGAAAATGTTACTCTTTTAAAAGACTGGAACTTTTTGGACTTAAATATTGTTTCTCCATGCAGGTCTTGGAAGAGTCATTGCTGAGTAATTAGGGAAATTTATCACTCATATTATTTCTCTATCAGTGCTGTCTCTGCTACAACCAATGTTAACAGCACAATGAGAAGATCTGCTATGTTGTGGTACTTCCAGATATGGAAAATGAAGCCAGGTTTATGTGGAAATACAGCTTTTTTTCTATTATGATAAAATATATAAACTTCCTGATACATAGACCCTATTATATACTTGACCTAAGAGTCACGAATAACATGCTATAAAGTTTAAAATCAATNAAAGTTTAAAATCAATGGTTTTGAATTTAAGTTCATTTTATTAATATATCAGAAGCCATGAGAATAAAAGATAATTAGGATCTATCTAAAATGGATAGCAGGTTTTTATCCAGGAGAGACATAATGTCATTATCCCTGGGGGGCAAATAAAAGCTTAAAGTTACCAAAAGTATATGGAGAGGGCAGCAGAGAGATCATTCAAAGGCTCCTGTGGCAAAAAAGGAATGTTATATTCCCATTCTGTACTATAGAAATATTATATCCTGAAAAGAATATGTGCATTACATAAAATATCTGTTCTTGTCTGCTGTGCAGCAACATTTTTACAGACAGAAATGTTTACATTGTAATGGAAATCTGTTATTTTTTGTACTCCCAGGGACCTCCAGGAACTTGATGACAGCACCCAGCTTCCTCTGCTGTGCCACTTCTCTGAGACAGCTGAAGGCCTTACCACCATCAGAGCATTTGGGTAAAATTTGTAAAACAAATTATTAGAGGGAGGCTTGAGGGTCAGGCCAGCCTGTTCAGCTTCCTTGAAGCATTTCTGAGGGCAAACTGTTGAATTTGAAGAACTTTATTAAGCTATTTCGAAAAAAGAGAATAGATTTTTTTTTCCTGTTGCTTTGCCATGCCTCTTAAACATTTTGCATGTTTTCAGTAACACATGTATTGGTGTTCCACTGAATTAAAGATGATTACATTTTTAGGATATGATATTTAAACTTTTAATGAGTCTATTTTAACCATGCCTTTAACCTGGACAGCAGGGAGCTCTGTTTTGCCAAGCAAGCAGAGGCACTGCCCCTTCAAACCCCCTGCTATATCCAAGTGTCCCTGACAAGCAGGGAGACATCATTATGGCACTCTCCATCTGAAAGGCAGTGTGCAACTTGAGAGGCTTTCCAAGAAAACTGAAGCAGAACAGAACTTGATCTTAATATTGTAAAACCTCCCTTTGTTAATCAAAACTGAAAAATAAATTTTGTAAGATCCAGAGAGTTTTGCCAGCTTTCCATGCATATATTTTCTCTCTACTACATGAAATATAGGCCAAATGCTCTTATGTTCACTCCATTATGGTTATGACTGTCAAAGTGCCAGCTTGAGGTTTTTATCCCAGTAAGTGCACCTTGCACTCACTCTGCACTATGTAGAATTCAAAATCAGAGCACATCCCACTGCAGTGCCATTTCCACACCTATTTGATCAGCTAAAGGCTGTTTCCTCATGTCAAGCTAAGCTTTAGGACCTCAGCTGTTAGCACAGAGTGTTGCAGTAAGGCCTATGGAAGAACAAGCTAAAACATTGTGTTGAAGAGGTGTGAGCCAGTGGTCAACAGGAAATGCTTTAATTAGCTTTATCAACAGAATGATGTATTAAAACAGGAAGTCATCATTAGGGCCTGATGCTGATATATGCTGAATACTTCTCAAGAGGTTCAGAGTGACCTTTCATCACCTGAGGAAGGTTATGAACTCAGGTTATAACCTGAATTATCTCCTGAGGTTATCTCCTGAGGAAGATGAAGGAGCTTAGCACTTTCTGAGTGGTTCAACTCTTTTTTGCCTCACAAAAAGGCAACGTGGGCTTACATGGCAGAGAGCAAAATGCAACCCAAGGGCACCACAACAATTGAGTTTTCCACGATTTCTGGTGCCAATTGAAGCCATTTCATTTCCCTGCCTATGCTCCACTGCCCACCAAACCTGAAGTCTCCTGCATTTGTTGTCTGCAAGCTCATATTTACTGATGGTCTTGTTAGTCATTCTCTGCAGTTTGGGTTCAGCATGTTCCAGGATAAAATGGAGCAGCTCCTCACATAACTTACTGCAAAGCAGTACAGTTGGATCAGAGAGCAATCTCAGTGACCTTTGCTGTTCGTCATCTGACAGGATAAAAGTCTGAAAGTGCCCAGAAGATGAGCTGAACATGGGTGAAAACACACATTGAGCATGTCAGATTTTCCATTAGGAGAGGAGTTTTGCTGCCAGGAATGCAGATGAGCAGAGTACTCAGTGCATCCTTGTTCCTCCTCACATCTTTACTGTTACCAGTTGTTCTGGGGAGGTTGCTTGTCATGTTTACAAGCTGTGCAGAGGGAAATAAAATATCAGAAGGAAATAGCAGGAAAAAAAAGGAAGCCTGGAAGAACAGGCATTAGAGGTGCTTCACAGCAGGGCCCTGAGACTTTGAAATAGAAGATAAAACAGACACTGAACTGCTGACTGAAGTTCAGCTGGTTTAATCAAGTGAGGTATTCACCAGACAATAGAATATGGAACAACAAAATGGTTTCCTTCTGACTGTGCAAGGCACCATGAATTTAATATATTTGCACCAATAGAGACTTCCCCCTTCCCTCTCCTCCCAAAGTGTACCTTGGCAATTCAGGACTCTGGCATCCTTGCACTGGTTTCTAAATGTGATGGGCATTGTGTGGGGGAGAGAGGAACAAGTTGCACTGGAGGTAACACCACTCTTTCTTCTAATTTAGAGGTGATCTATAGCTCTCCCTGATTGTAGTTTACCAGTTGTTTAGGCAAAGTGTGACTGGCTGAGAAAACAGCTGAGCTGAGTAGCTGAAAGGTTTGATTTGCAGATCATTCTCCATCCATATTAGTTGAAACCTTAGGGATGCCACCCCTGTTGAAGAGCCCTGCAGCTGGCCAGGTAACTTCTGAAATCAGATTTAAGCTGACAGGTGAGCCCTCTGCCCTTGCTAGTGGCCTGTGAGGAGGAGCTGAGGGGCCACAGCAGCACTCACCTGTGGCAGGAGTGGACTACAATCCACAGCTGTAAAAACTGATCAGCTCTGGGTGACAAAAGCTGTCCCAGCACCCTGGCATTGCAATCTCTTTGGGGGGACAGTCTCTGGTCTAAACCCTAGTCCAGCTGAACTGCTTGTCAAACAAATCCCTCTCCACTCCACGCGTTGCTCTGGCTATGGGGAGCTGTGGCAGCAGATACACGTTCTTAGGGAGGAGCTTTTAACCCAAACTTCGGCAAAAACAGAAGGGCAAAAAGTTTTGGGCTGGGGGGAGGGAAGGCAGAGCAGAGTTAATGCTTCACCCTTTTGTGTGTGAGTGCGTAATGTGTTGTAATGTAACAACTTTGGTCTCGGCAGGCATGAAGCCAGATTTAAACAACGTATGCTGGAGCTGACGGACACGAACAACATTGCCTACTTATTTCTGTCAGCTGCCAACAGATGGCTGGAGGTCAGGACGGTACGTTCAGTTTTGTTCCAGCTATGGTTTTGAAACCTTGGAAGCAAACAGAGACTTTGCCTGATGCAGAGAAGATAATGAGTATTAATCTCGCGAGGAGATTATACACAGAGTTCCTTAAAATAGATCAGGATTGTTATGTTAAACCCAGAGGGTTTTTTCAGCTTTCTTGGCCAGGAGTAAGAAAATACAAGTCTGCCTCATCTTCTGCTGCTGTGCTGTCTAGTGTCTGAAGGGAGTGCAAGAACAAACATTTACATAACTTCAAACAAGACTTTCTCTACTACTGTGCAGTATCCACAGACCTGCCACATCAGGAACTTCTTTCAAGGCAGAACATGGCCTTTCAGTGGCATTGTGAACTGTGCCATCCTTCTTCCAGGGCTGTTTTAGGCACACTGATCTCCCAGGTCTTGAAGTATCTCTCTAGCAGCAGGTTTAATCCCACAGCTGTAAGCTAAACCCTTGCAGGGCCATACTGTTTGTAGTTTTATTGTTTGATATTAGGAAAAATAGCAGAACAAAGAAAATGGTAGCAGGGCACAATGCAGCCACTGAAAGTGGCATAGGCTCCTGGGTTTTGTGGAAGCTCTCTATGAGGGATTTTCCTGATCTGAGAGGCAAGAAGAGGCAAGCAAAGTAACTGTGATTCCCTTATTCATCTGAAACATAAAGAGCAGTGAATAAACAGAGCAGTGGCCTGATTCTGCTGGACATAAATAGCAACAGGCATGATTAATCCTCACATCAAAGGCTATATACTCACCTTCTTTTCCTGTTGGAGCAACAAAGTTATTCTCCATTTTTTATGATGGCAATGTGCTTGTGCTTGTCCTTGCACTCAAAGCTTTCAGCTTCTTACAGCATCCAAGATCAGCTGAAATTGCTTCCAAATCTAAGACAGATAAATAACAGAGCAACAGCCAATCCTGGAATAAGCCTGTTAATGGCTCACAGTCTTAGACTTGCATATATGCAGAATAAATTTGGTCCAAGAATACACCTTGCCTGATCAGAGCATTAGAAACAATGTGATCTTGCCAAGGAATAGTTCATCTAGCTCTGCCTAATGGCACAGTGGTACTAAGATCACCAAAAAGTTTGTGGGATTTCATAGCAGCTGTTAAGTCCTGTCCTAGTGAATGATGGAAATTCAAGACCACTATGCTGCATAGGTGTGAGTCACAGAATCCCAGAATCACAGAATGGTTTGGGTTGGGAGGGACCTTCAAGCCCATCCAGTTCCAACCCCTGCCATGGGCAGGGAAACCTTCCACTATCCCAGGCTGCTCAGAGCCCCATCCAGCCTGGCCTTCCAGAGATGAAGGAGCCACAGCTTCTCTGGGCAACCTGTGCCAGGGCCTCACCACTCTCACAGGGAAGAATTTCTTCCTAACAGCCAATCTAACTCACTCCTCTGTCAGTTTGAATCCATTCTCCCTGAAATTTGAGTCTGTATTCTGTTCATCAACACATTTTTTAGACAGATGAACTAGGCAGCTCTCATTTCAAATCTCAGAAGGAAAGATTCCTGACAGGGAATCAGACAGGAGGAGCAAAATGAGTGGAAAATGTGATCCAAAGTAAATGTAATGCAGGCAGCAGTGGGACAGTGGGAATACCAACTATATCCCATTAATCAACACCTTGACTCCATGAAATGACATGTGGCAAATGCTTTAAACCTGAGGTAAACATCAAGAAAATGGATTCCAGCTCCTGTAAAGCTTCTGCCAATAAAACATGTGCATGACCTGTATAAATTCTACCAAAAAACTTTCCTGGACTTTGTGAAGTCAATGATACTTCCTTTTTTTGAGAAGGCAAACCCATATTTGAGAAGACCTGAAGGAAAGTGGAATTGATTTGTTTTAGTGGTGGGAATTAGAGGTGTTACTGTTATATCCTTCTCATGATTTTTTTTAATATGCTTATTAGATTCTTTGATCCCTGCTCTTTTTGGGGTGGCCACCATGGGATGCCCTAGCCCAAATGAATTTGTAGCAATTACTAGTTTCACTAGTGTTCAGTGAGTTGCTTTGAGTTTGGGCATTTCAGGTTGGGCATCATAACCATGACTTCTTCCAGAGGAAAACACCAAACCAAAATTAAGGACTAGATGTCATTATATAAGTAGTTCTTGGTAAAGCAGATCTGCTCCACAGATAAAGAAATGTTCTGGTTGCTGCATTTTTTTTTCCTTTTTTGTCCCCCTGTCTCTCATTCCAGGATTACCTGGGTGCTTGTATTGTCCTGACTGCTGCTATCACTTCCATCACCGAAGGGCCACACTCGGGGTTTGTGGGGCTGGGTCTCCTGTACGCTCTGACGGTACGTGCCAAGGCCAAGTGTAAGAACTTCCAGACCAACACATTAATTTTATAATATTTTTATGTGTGTATGGTCATCTCCCAGCTTTCTTAATCTTGAAAAAAAGAATCATGCAAATAATGGACTCGAGCCAAAGTTGAGAGAGTTCAGGGCAACTTGGACTTGCTTCAGGTTTTATGAGCCAATTAAAAAAACACAACCATTCCCAGGCCCCGCGTGCTCCCAAACAGAGCAGGAAAATTAAAAATGCATAAGAGGACCTGCTGTGCACTCTGTTTTGTGCAACACAGTGCTGATTCCACCTCTACATAGCAAAACCTGCCAAGAAATACAGATTGTTATAATCTGGGTAATCTTTAACCAAAGACCAAATGAAATAATTGCCGAAGAAACAGAATTATCAGTTTTGCAGTTGGAGGGAAAGTACTGAGATGCCCAAGATTGTCCATGCAATTATGAATGGATTTGGGGATTGGGACCTTTGTGGGCATGGTTCATCATGCCAGGTAGCAGTAGGAATGCAGAGGAGATGGACTTAGTGATGACAAGGTTGTGGTGGTCCAGAAGCTGGTTCATTTTGCCACTGTCATTAGCAGTGAAGAGAAGGAACAGTATTTTAGTGTACCTGGCTGCAAGAGAGGCTGAGTGTTCATCATGAGCACAGAGTGAATGACAATCACCACAGAGAGTAGAAGTATTCATTAATTAACCAGGAGAGTGGAGACAAAGGCAGGATGGTGGTACTGGCAGGAAGAACTTTTGAAACCATGGCTGGCATGGCAAAAATTTGTCTGCTTTGAAGCACTGGTATGAGGAAGGGATAAAGGTGTGGGTCTAACCCTGAGACTTGGCTTTGCACATAAATACTGGTGAGCCCACAGCTACAACAGAAAGTCCTCAGCAGCTGCCTTAAGGTGACCTTAGATCCCCCTCTGTGCTGCTGTTGCAACAGTGTGAGAATCTGTCAACAACTGAGAATCAATCCTAGGGCTTCAGCTTCACTCTGGAAACATTCCTGGTAATGCTGCTTCATTAGCAGGGATCTGGAAGCGCCAGGATGTCTGCATCATCCTTGGCTTCTTTGTTTTCACCTGTGTTTGCAAACAGTTCATTAGTGTGAAATAGGCACGTGCTGAAGTCTGGCACAACAGGTGAAGAAAAGCTGTAGGCACCAAGTGATCACCTGTCTCTCTCCTGCCCCACAATAATCCTAATGAACTTTTGAAGGCAGCTGGATCATTACCTGTGTCCCCTGACATAGCTGATTTTTTAAAATAATTACTCTTTGAAGCTAGGAGAGGGCTGATATTTGGACCTGGATGAGAGCAACCTGTTTGTACTAAGGTTGTGTTTACAGTGGATATACTGAGCTTATTATCTCCTCTTCTATAAACACTGCCAATTCCTTTGAATCCATGTGATGAAGCCTGAGAGCCTGAGGTAGTGGCCAGAGATTTTTGGGTACCAGGCTGTGTTACCAAAAATGCCAGATCTAGGATAGCAGCCTGCCACTGCAAGCAGCAGTTCCACAGTGTTTTGCTTATCTGCAAACTTTCCCATTTCTCTAACTTCCTAACTCAAAAGCTGGACATCAAATAAGCAGGTTTCTGAACAAAGAGGAGAGAATTCCCCATCAGGAACTCTATCTTAAGGATAAAGCAAGTAGCCAAATCCTCTAAATTAACAACAATTTTTGCTGAATATCAGTGAAAGTTATTTTCTGTTTGCTTATTGCATCAGTATTAGATTAGTGGTAAAGAAGTGAGACTGGGTGATTAAGGACTTAATCAAGTCCTTATTTGAGACTCACCAAAAATAATGGCAAAGCCTTTCTCTGAATATGATTTGCATAGGGTGTTTTTATTTTTAAGTTTCTAAAATTTCATTCATGTACATAAAATATCTCAAGTCTTAAAAACTCTTAGCAATCAACTATTCCTAATATGATCAGTTCTTCTTTTTTACAGAATCATGTAAATACAGACTTAGGAGACAGATTTACAATTTTCAGCCTTAAATAGTAAGTCCTGCCTAGAAAAGAGTTTGTCTAAGCTACTGAATATTGTTAGAGAACTAATAACACTTATCTATTAAAAGTAATACCCTTACTATTGATTTAACTGCTGATGAAATCCTTTTCATTACAAATGAGAATAAAAACCAGGAAAGAAATATTGCTGAACTGATAACACATTTTTTGCCTCATATATTTCTATGTTAAAAACTTCTCATATTTTCCACAGAGAGAAATGGATTATCTAAATATGCAGAAATTATCATAAAATCTTTTCAATATATTTGCAAATAGTGAACTTTCTTAATCTTTAGTTGCAGTCTTTGAAAGATTAGAATATACATAATAGAAAATATTTCCAAGCAGCACTTTCAATTTTGATTCTTTTCTGTGTTTGTGTGCTTAAAGAAGACATCTTTCAGCACTGATTATTAGATGCTGAAAACAAAAGATTCCCTCAATCAGTCACAGTTTAGGTACAACTTTTCCATACTTCTCCTTCAAAAAACAAGGATGAGAATACCAAGCACCAAATTGCTGTCTTAGGGCTAATTGTATTAGAGAATGACTGGCTTCTTATGGATTTGATGCTGTTGCACTGAGTCTTGAACTGTTGTAGTGCTAAAAGGAGACCCCCGGGCTGAGTCAGGCCAAGGATTTTCACAAATGTATTCAACCTTTATTTCCAAATGGGTAGATGAATAGAAAGAAGGCTGAACCCTGTCCTTGTTTTCATTTTGTGATGCAGATAACCAACTACCTGAACTGGGTAGTGAGGAATCTGGCTGATCTGGAAGTGCAGATGGGTGCAGTGAAAAAAGTACACAGCTTCCTGAACATGGACTCGGAGAACTACGAAGGCTACCTGGGTATTACTCTTTAATCTTTTTGGGGCTTTACATGGTAATGTGAAAGAATGGCAGACTTGGTCATGCAAAATGTGCACATCTCTCTGACCAAAATCTGTTCTCGCTGAGGTGTAGAAACTGCCACTGGTGTGAATGACAAAGACAGTTAAAAGAAGCTATGAAAACATGTTGCTCATGTTAGTCAACATGAAAAAAAATCCTATCAAATGCCAGGGAGACAGAGCAGGACCCTGTAGTACAATCAAAAAATATCACAGTTATAGACGAGATGAGCAAAACATCCATGTAAGTTATTTAGAAAACAAAAATAAGGATAAAAATTAGAAATGTCACATGCTTGAAAATCTCTGATCTTTCTAGCAGATGTGGACTAAAGATAGGCCCACGTTGGCAAGCAGACCTCAGCAAATCTTCTTTGAGCTGCACATTGGAATTTGTGCTCCACACACTTCAAATTGGCTTTGATTGCTACTTTAGAAGTGGTTGAAGTGCAAGAAAAGACTCATAGGTCAAGAAGCTTCCCTGGAAAGCCAAACTCCTTAGTCCAGAGACAAAACCTGCTGTGTATTTGCAAATCAGGATGAGACACGAGCTGTGATAATGTCAACAGCTCACACTTTGTGGCAGTAACAACTTCCTTCCTCAAGCTGCCCTTCCTGTGCTGGCCACTGACCCAAGGCCGCGCTAACACTGCCCTGACACCGCGTTCTCCGCTCCTTCGGCTTCTCCCTGTTGCAGTGCCAGGAGATGCTTTGGTATCTGCCCTCTCTCCCTGTGTGTGGAGATCTGGAAGCCAAGTGCCTGCCAGGCAGTTCCCAGCTCAGCCTCCCCTTGGCAGGGAACTGGAGTTCCATTTCTCCAGTGGCTTAAAGGAAGGTGCCCAGGCAGGAGAGAAGGGGAAAGGGCACTCTTGTAAAGGGTGACCCTCTGGCAGCGCTCATTTCATTTTGTTTTTCTGTAACTATTTCAGATCCCTCTCAAGTCCCCAAAGACTGGCCCCAGGAGGGGGAAATCAAGATTGAAAACTTGTGTGTTCGCTATGAAAACAACCTGAAGCCTGTTCTGAAGCATGTGAAGGCCTATATCAAACCAGGACAAAAGGTACCATGTCAAGCGATTGCACATCATCCTCATTTTGGCACAGATCCTTGGTTACTGTGTTTTCCTTTCTAAAGTGGCAAAAGAACAAGATAAACAACTTGCAGTGGTAGAAATATGCATTTACAGTCCTCTCTGAGGTCTCTGGGCACAGATCAAGAACTTACACTGATAAAAGCTTATTGGCTGGGATCAGTTTTTCTTCTGAATGTCTCGTGTCTTTCCAAGTTCAACTTCCTTGCATAAGGGTGAGCCTAGATGGCAGATAAATTAGAGGGACACCAGACTGAACTGTGTAAAAACACAAGAGTGTTTTTCAGCATAGAGTGTCATTTCACATCTCAGCATAGAGTGTCATTGGCATCCAGGCCAAAATGCTGAAATGCTCCCAGGACAAGTCCTTGTGATGAGGGGCAGAAAAGGGGAGTGTGCTCGCTGTGCTGTTTTGTGTTTTCCCTGGTGTGCCACCTGCCATTGGGAAGGACCTTTCTACTCACCAGTAGCACAATCCAGTGCAGCTTTCCCAAAAGAACTGCAGGTGTAAGTAAGGAGTAAGTGAGTAAGAGAGTACTCTGTGAGTAAGTGACATCCTCCATTTTTTGCAGGTTGGGATCTGTGGTCGTACAGGCAGTGGCAAGTCCTCTCTGTCCTTGGCGTTCTTCAGAATGGTGGATATTTTTGATGGTCAGTTTTCCCTGGAATATGCTGTCACTCCTCATCTGCTCCCCCCTTATTTCCTCAGAAGAAGCAAGGAGCCCTTTTGATAGTCTATAACCTGGTTCTCTGGCTCAGAAGATACTTGATTAGAAGTGTTATATACCTGATCCCTCAAAGTACAAAGTGCTGTATTGTGAATAGCACTTGGTTCTTCCAGGAAATGTTGTGCACAGATTATATTTCTAATTATTTTTTTAAATTTGCCTATGGTCTGACAAAACAATATGCAATTTTTGAGACAGGACAAAAAAATATGTAACTCTCTGGAGTGTCTAAATGTTTCCCTAAAGAATAACTGCATTAACTTATTATAGCTGTGAAAATATTAGCATAGTAGAAACTAGAACTCAACAAGTCCATTCCCTTGATTTTTTAAAATTTTATTGTGCTTTCCCACAACTGCAGCAGAATCTGACTTAAGGGTTGGAAAAATGTTGCTATGTTTTTACTCCTGCAGCATTTAACTGTCCCAGCTACTTGGTATGAACTGCTTTTCAGCATTTATAATACAGATACATGTGTGCTGTTGAGAGAATATAGAAAACCACCAGAAAGTCATCTTTTTGTTTCAAAGATTTCTACATGTCTAACTTAGCCATTGTGCATGGAATGTTTGCCAGGGAAAGCCCTGTAGGATGTGGGAGGATAAGTGAATCTGATGCAGCTAATGTTTGCTTTTGTTGTGGTTGTGTGCCTATGTGTGTCTATGGTCACAGGCTTCTGATTCATGACCATGATTCCTTGATATAAAAATATTGCAAAGAAATAATAACCATGCTTATGTCCAGCTGGAAGTTTCCTTCTACCTAAGTCTTCTTTCTGTATATTTTCTTTGTCTGCTTCTCCTGTATCCCTGATTTTTCCCAATGGGAATGTCTAAGCCTCTTCTAATCAAGCTCTGTTTATTCTTTGTGCACATCCCTCTCCCAGCTGTAGCCATATTTGGCCTCTGTGCTGATCCACTTCTGGGTGGGGTCCTGACTCTAATAAAAGTTACATAATAAGGTTTTGAATAACTTTACGATAGCCAAAATTTCATTCATGTTGTTCCTTAGGTCTTCATTATCGCCTTAAATTTGTATCAGTCACATTTTATTTCCCTCCTTTTGCTTTGTTCTTTAGTGTTTCCCTTCTCTTGCCCTCTGTTCAAACAACCTCTCATTTCTCTTGGGTCTTGTCTGATCATCCCTCAATCCTTTCCCAGTTTCCCAGCTCCTTTCAAACTTACTTTTTCCTTTAGGTCCTTTCATCTCCTCTTCTCCTTGAGCACCCTGGCTTCTATCAAATATGCATTTCCCTATTCCCCAGGCATGCCATATTAATTTTTCCCTACTTATTCTACCTCATCTTCTGCTAACCCACTCTAATGTCCTTGTTTGTGAAGAAAAGGAATTGCTTAAGTTTATGCAACCACCAATGTCTCAAGCAGAAGTCCCATAATGTGATTTGGAATTTCTTGAAGTGTGAAAATAATTGGACTTTGCACCTTACAGATAAAATCTTGATTCTTCTGGCCATATAATAAAAGCATAAAACTACAATAATAGAAGTAGTCCAGCTAGGAGGAAATCTTCCACTGGAACAGGTTCACAGAGAACAACCTACAAAATGCAGTATCACAACAATGGGAATGACAGAGAGGACACATGTACAAAGCTCTGAATATTCATGCCTGCCAGTTCAAGGTTAAGTTCTCACTGTTGGGAGACAGAACTGATGAAATTAATGTCAGGTTCATCCCAGGGAGGAGTGCAGCTCCCTAGTGAAGCAATCCACATAAAAACTGCAGAACTACCTGATAGAAATAGCCCTTACCATATCCTCACTCAGTTTGTCCTGGCCCATTCCTTCCCTGTAACCTCCAACCCCCCGTATACATGCATCTATTATGCAAAAGAAATTGTGCCCCTTCTCAGAGGAAATATCTTCAGCAACTGTTGAATTCAAGGGGAACAAAGAAAGGCACAGCAACCTAAGTTGCTCTTGTTCTTGCTCTGTTTGGCTGTGATTGACCCATAATAAATGATCCTTCTGGTGCTATCATTAATCACATAGAAGGGAAGACGTGATTTCCTTTAAGGGAGGGTGGAGGGGAAGGAAAAGAGCAAGGTGACAGTGTCACTGACAAGGAGGGACATCCCTGGCTTGTGTTATTAGATACATTCACCTTCCCCATGTGTCTGACAGTGCTGAGAGTTCACAGAGAGCCAGAGAGGCTGTTCCACTTTCCCACCTGCTACCTGTGGATCACGTGCTTTGTGCAATTCCCTCACGTGTTCTGTGTGTTGTTTGACACAGGGAGGATAGTGATTGATGGGATAGACATCAGCAAATTGCCTCTGCACACGCTCCGCTCCCGGCTCTCCATCATTCTCCAGGACCCAATCCTGTTCAGTGGCTCCATCCGGTAGGTGTATGCCATCAGGGGGTCACAGGCAGCATTGCACAACCTGCCTGTCATGGGAGCTGTGGGACAGGAGAGGATGGAAAAGGCAAGGTGTTGGATCCCAGAAACCTGGGATTTTTGAGTTTTCTGTGCTTCCTAGCACTAACCCCCACCAAAACACTGCTTCTGACCTAAAGCCTTAGAGAAAGCTTCCAAATTTAAATGATGAAGTTAAAACCATGGGTGTGTAGTTAAACAGAAGTGTGTGCTTTCACATAGTGAAGGGTTTTAAATTTAAGGTTTTTATAATATAGTAATAGATGAACAAGATGGAAGATTTTAAATAGTGGTTTTTTCGGTGCTCATCTTCCTTCTTCTNGAGACCTTGTAGCTAGCTAGACTCATCTCCATTTTGCTCGCTTCTAGCCAGTGGCTAGAAGTGTTGCTAAACTTTCTGTACTTTTGATAAGATTTAATAAACAACCCAGCCTGAACACAAAAAAAAATCCATTTCCTTCGTGTATTTTTTAATCCTAGCTCTGAGTAAAAACAAAAAAAACCCAAAAAACCCAAAACACAAAAAAAAAAACCCAAAACAAACCACTAATTAAGTAGTAAAAAAACTCCTCCACCATTACAGCAAGGAACCTTCCTAGCTCAGTCCAATCCATCTGCACAGCCTGCCAAGCGACACACAATGCCAAGGTGTTAATTTTCAGAAAACCTCAAAGTAATTGCAGTAACAAGATTCCTGTTATGGTTTTCTTTGCAGCTTTAATTTGGATCCCGAGTGCAAGTGCACTGATGACAGACTCTGGGAAGCTCTGGAGATTGCTCAGTTGAAGAACATGGTCAAGTCATTGCCAGGAGGCCTTGGTATGTCTGAACCAATCTCTGGGATCATGGGCCAATAATGGAATCATGCATGCACACAGATAAACAGATCTATCCCATCTGACACTCTGGATCATCATGTAGGAGTGACAGGCACATAATGAAGAGTCTCTCTTCATACTAGAGAAAATATTCTTATTAAAAAGATGAAGAACAGTCTGGTTTCCCATGCACTGTGGAAAAATCCTGAAACACCTCAGTGTCATGGTGGGATTCTTGGGCTGTCCTGTGCAGGGCCAGGAGTTGGATTTTGATGATCTTTGTGGGCTCCTTCCAACTCAGGGTATTCTGTGATTCCATGGTCATAGTGGGATAATTAATAATAAGAAAAAAAGAACAATTTTACCTCCTTTAGCAGAAGCTGGCTCTGCCAGCAGAGCTGTAAACACTGACAGAGCATTTTTCTTACCACTTCAGATCCATTTCATGAAGGAAACTCACATATTTATTTCCATATCAAGTATATTTCATATTACTAATATATTACTCTGCAGCCTACTAGATTTCCTAACAATTTGTGCCAACTGTTTGTTTAGTGATGTATTTCTCCTTTCCCAAGAGGCTGTGCTCATTTTTCTTGGTATCCCTCCATCCCACTGGTCAGTCAAGGTTATGGTTATTGACTTTTATGGGGATTTTGCTTGGCCCTGGAGTAGTGCACAAGCAGAGCTCTCAGGAGCAGCATTTCAGGGATGCAATGTTCATAGGAACTGGTTTTGTTACAGATGCCATGGTCACAGAAGGAGGGGAGAACTTCAGTGTGGGGCAAAGGCAGCTCTTCTGTCTGGCCCGTGCCTTTGTCCGCAAGAGCAGCATCCTCATCATGGATGAAGCCACAGCATCTATTGACATGGCCACAGTGAGTACAGCAATTAACTAATTAAGGATCTACCAGGAGAAAGGCATCTTCCCTAAGTGTCTGCCACAAAGCTGTGAGATCTCTGTAGCAGAAAAAGCTGGCAGTGTTTTTGTTTCTCTTAGGATAAAATGAAAAGCTCTAGAGAACCCCAGGTGTGACATTTCACAGGTGTGACATTTCCTTGCTGGGAAAAAGATAGTGTGGAATATGCTTGAAAACATGTGAATTAGAATGTAACAGGATGAAGTAACTGGAGTGAGCCTTTTCCTCTGACAGGAAAACATCTTGCAGAAGGTTGTGATGACTGCCTTCGCTGACCGCACTGTTGTAACAATAGCGGTAAGTATTAAGCCAGAAAAAGCTCTTTTTTCCTCATTCCTCAGGCAGTTAACCTTGCCCTTCACCAGTTAAACACCACTACATAAAACAAAAAGCATCACAAAATAGAACTAAACCATGAGGCCAGAATATTCCCATGATACCAGAACAAGTCAGACACTTACTATCAACCTGAAAATTTGCAGTAAATGCTGTCTTGCTATCAAACTAAAACACTTTGATCTGAACAAAGACTTTACAGGGAACTTCTGAAGTCATTCTCCCTAAAAAAATTGAAACCAAATGCATGGTTTGAGACATTACTGAAAGTTGCATCAATATCTAGGTTTGAATTTTGCCTCTGAAGGCTGTGTATGTGTAATGCCTACAAACATGGCACAAATTTATGAGTTGAGATTTCATAATATCCTTGGCATGGTTTCTCAAGTTGGATTATCGTTCTCTCTTTTGGAATAAAAAGCTGGGTTTACAAAAAGGAAAGTTTAAAAACTGGGATCAATGGGAATTACCCCCAAAACAATATATTTTCAACTAGGGGCTTATGCTGTTCTTTCGCATTTTCTTGGCACTTCTAGTGCCCAAATGTTTCATATATCCATGCATGTTCATAGATACACATGCACAGACACATGGTGGATACCATTAAGAATATTTCCACCTATGACAGCAGCACTAGTCAACAAACAGAGGTTTTCTCCACGAGATAAATACATATTTCAACAGCTGTTTCATTTGCTGTGTCTGGAATCCAGTCCTCTGGTTAGAGATTACAGTCAGGCCTCCTGGAATCTGGTTTCAAGCCTGTCAGTGAGTAGTTTGTGTCAGGAAAGCCACTTAACCCAGCTCATTTACAACATGCTCCAAGGTTCTTGGCTGTGTAAATGCTGAAGATTCTAGTGGTGAGATTGTTGTCCTTCAGTTCCATGCTGTATTGTCCTTCTGTCTGAAATCTCACTTTTCTTTGGCTTTGCCTTTCCAAAGTCAGAGTCCCAAGTGAAACACACATTAAGCACACATTAATATTTAGCTTTCCTCATGGAGCTGGCTTCATTCCTTCCTCTCCTCATTCACAGCTGATCCTTCCTTCACCCACCTGTTTTTCTGTTCTTTTTTCCAGCACCGCGTGTCTCACATCTTGGATGCCAATATTGTCCTAGTCCTTTCTGAGGGCTTTCTAGTTGAATGTGACACTGCCTCAAACTTACTCCTCAAAGAGGACGGCCTGTTCACCACTTTGGTGAAGACTCACAAGTAGACTCTTTCAGTCCACACTGTTCACAGGACTTCTGGCTCTTTGGTAGTTATTTTTGCCTCTTTAGTTTCCTTTCACTCTGCTTCCTTTCTACTGCACAGCTTCTGAGAGGACAGTGCAAGAAGGTGTTTCTTGTGTGGTTCCTGGGTTTGTTTAATTTCATGACATTTATGCTGATCATACCTAAATCTTAGACATGCAGCTGACATTGAAACTACCATGTCAAGGGAATCCAACCCATGAAATGATCTCTCTTTCAGCCTGTGAAATATCACACTTTTAAGAGTCCATCCCATCTATACCTGACTGGCTGTGTTCATATAGCCTTGAAATTAAACTGGTTTCAAACCTGTAGTCTATGGGATTAAACTGTTGCCTGGAGCAAACTCGAATTAGATCTCAGAGGGATTTACAGAAGGCAACAGCCCTGAGAGAGATGGAGAGCAGACTGCTGGGGTGCAGAGAACAAGGAGCAGAGCAGGATGCTAAGCCACCTGGCAGTGCAGAATGCTTCTCATCCCTATTTCCCACGGGATAAGATGTGTTTCAGTGGGGCCATCGGATTTATTCCAACAGCTGTGCTGTCCGTAATGGCAAAAAGTGAAGTTGATGTTTAAGTATTTTCAGGCTTGGTGGCAGAGGCTGTAAAGTAACTGAAGATCTCTTCAGGTTAAAGTACAAGGATCTATTCTAAATATCGCTGTAAACAAGAACAGCCTTTCCCTGATGGGCTTTGCCTTGCATGAGGCCCATTGGTGAGAATTACCCAAATGAAAACCTCTGTTTGATTTCCTTCGTGGCAGCACCGGGTTCACACCATCCTCACTGCAGACCTGGTCATCGTCATGAAGCGAGGGAACATCCTGGAGTATGATACTCCTGAGAATCTGCTTTCCCAGGAAGATGGCATCTTCGCTTCCTTTGTCCGGGCTGACATGTGAACAGCCACACTATGCATTTTAACAGCTTCTTTTTAAACAGATGAAATGCAAGTATTTTCTACTCAGCGTAATGTCACTTTTACTTTTTTTGTTTTGTTTTGTTTTGTTTTTTAGAGCTTCTTTCTTCACACTTCCATCTTCCAAAATAATAAAGCCTATTGCGATACATGTATGCCTTGAAGCAATAAAAATGTCACTTTTTTCAAAGCTATTAAACTTCACACAAACACACAACCACACATGCACACACAGAGGGAGAAGTTTTTACTTCCTGGGAATTTGGCATTTTCCTCAGACTTTTTTACTGACTTTATTATTGTTTAAAGAGAGAAAAAGAATGCACTGATCTTATAAACTGCATATGTTATGCTGGAACCAGCAATCAAATCGTGCAGTTTGTCAAGGAAGCAAGAGGTTCCCCAGATGCATTCTATCCCCAGAGGGAAAAATTAGGAAAAACATCCATGCCCATAACACTTGGGGCAATCTGCTGCATTCCAAAGGCATAAACTTTGCTCTCCAAGTTGTAGCAGAGGGGCAGTGAATGAGGGAAAGGAATTTCATCAGGAAAAAGGACATTCTTCCTGTCCTTCACTTTAGTAAGCACACTTCACTTGTGACAGAACTATTTTCAGTGCAACAATGGTTTATTCCAACAGTCAGTTCCTAAATCCATATTCATTCTTCCAACTTTCATTAAAGATTCAAATCATCCTATGATTATGCATGCTTTGATAGGCTTATAGAATAATTTTGTACAGTATCTCAAGACTTTGTATTAAAATTGATCTGAATTTATAAACTTGATATTAGCCAATCCTTTATTCACGTCTACTAAAATACTCTTCTTGAAATGGCATGTAATTAGCAAACCACTAACTGTTTTATATGTCTTTAGTACTTCAAGTTCTATGTGGGGACAATGTTTATTTTCCTTCCCACATTTGTGGCCTACCTCTAAATCAGATCTAATGCAAGGAGGTGTGATTTTCAAATTAGTGCTACATCCTCAAGAATGTAGATGAAGTTAGACACATATTTACATCAGGCAGTTTTGCAAAGGTTGCCTGCACCTGACTTTCACACATGGTTAGATCCTGATCTATGGGCAGTAAACACCCAGAAGGAGTTTCACAGGCATATTTTCAAAGGTACAGCTTGAGAAATCAGCTTCACTGGTAATATTCAAGGTGATTCTTATTCACCTGCTGCTACAACATTTAGGAAGACCACTAAGTGCACTTAAGTCTATTTTTAGTGTTGTTAAAATAACATAAGGCACAGCATTTGCCCCCCTCCCCGCAAAAATACAATATTTTGGAGAAGTTGTAGGATTTGAAATTGGGATTACATTTAGTCTCACTGTATAAAAAGGATACAGTGGTTTATCTTTTAAAATTGATTTTTGGAAGTTTTTATTTTCACTGAGTTATTGAAAATAAATCTGTGTGACACAACTTAACAAAAAAGCTCAGTCTTGAACATTTTATGAGGGAAAGTACTTCTGTGATTTCCCTGTCTACTGCTGTGAAAACATTTTTGTTCTTTTCTGGATCAACTCCCTGTGCTGACCTTTGTCATTCAAATAAAATGCATTTTTAAAAAGCAGATGCCTGCAGCAGAAGCACATGTTGTTATCCAAATTTCATGGCCAAAAGGCCAAAATTATTCTTGATTTAATTTAATTGTCTTCAGTGAAAAGATAATTGGATTCCCTGCTGTCAGACTGGGTATAAAGTACAAAAAGTTGCGTTGATCCATGTGCCTTTGATGACGATGCAATCCTTATTTATTTTAAGTGGTGCCAGCCAGTTAAATGAGATCCCTGTTCCCACTGCATTAAAGGGTTGCCATGGGCCTGGGACTGTGTCTTGTAATACTTAAGAGAGGCCAATAATTAGCACCTCTTTTCTCTTAGGTTTGTCTCAGAGCCATTACAGGTGAGAAGCACTATGAAGTTCTTCCTTTTGCAAAGGAGCTTTGAATGTCAACACAGGTTATGTGTAAATTTAACTATGGTCAGAGGAAAATCATCTCTGTGATAGATTCTAAATATTATTTCTTATTCCATCTATATTATTTTTCTGTTAACTGATTCTGGGAGAGAAACAGCAAAGTAGAAGGAGTAGATCTCCTGTTGCCAGTCATAGAATCACAGAATGGTTTGGATTGGGAGAGACCTTAAAGCTCCTCTTGTTCCATCCCCTGCCAGAGCAGAGACATCTTCCACTATCCCAGGTTGCTCAGAGCCCCATCCAGCCTGGCCTTGGACACTGCCATGGATGGGGCAGCCACAGCTTCTCTGGGCAACCTGTGCCAGGGCCTCAGCACCCTCACAGGGAAGAATTTCTTCCTAATAGCCAATCCAAACCTACACTCTTCAGTTTGAATCCATTCCCCCTCCTCCTACCACTGCACTCCCTCACAGAGTCCCTTCCCATCTTTTCCTGCAGGCCCCCTTTAAGTACAGAAATTGGCTGTGCAACTTCTTGTAGGGCCACAACAGTGTTTCTTAACCTTTGGCTTACAACTGGTGGATGTCTTTCCCACTCCTTGAGCTGGGTCTAAGGGCTGGCACAGATCAAACTGCTCCCTTTCTGTATGTGGCCTTTCATCAAACTCATCACAGCTCATAACAGCTCATCTCTGCTTCTTCTAAACTAGAAATATCCCATACAACCCTTACTGAGCCCAAACTTAATTGTGCTAGGAAACATTGGAACTTCCCCTGAGCAGTTTGGGGTAGCTCTGTTAAGCCAGGGGCATAAGCAAGGCAAAGTCTGCAGGATGAGAACTCTGTTTTATTAGGCCACGTGATACACACAAGATGTATCTCAAGTGTTTATAAGTTCCAGTCTCACTGCAGAACTGAAAAAGCTCTTTATTTCCAAGAGTGTGCCTGCTTTTCCCAAATGTATCATTCAGCTGAAAGAATATATTCTCCAATGCTTCTCAAGCACTTGGACAAGCCTCTTTTAGGTTTGTTATAGCAGAACACCTCTGCTATAAATTCATACACCCTTTGGAACTCAGTGAGTACCAACAGGCATATAGCCCAAAGAAGTTTGTATCTCATTATATATAAAACCTCTGCAAAAAGCAATAATATTGAATTGTGCTTTCTTAAAATAGAAATACAATTTCAAATGTGCTCAAGTAGTAAAAGCTCCTTGTAAAATAAGTTGTTTAATGTAATTTATTGTATTCTTTTTGCTTCCCAAAGCAATGGACTGTTGTGCTTTATTGTGTAAAGATGCCAATACATTCACAGGCAATTTTGTTAATGCATCATGAAAAGCTGAAGGAAATGTCACACGAGCATTTTACACAAATGCTCATAGGGATTTTATCAAAAAAATAAATGGAGATATAATGCAGTTGAGTCAACACCTACCTTTATAAAAAAAGCTGTGGACAGGGGCCATGTTTTCATGATCAGGTTTCCATTATCTTGTGTCAGAAGTTGGAGTATATTCCCCTTGGAAGCCCTACAAACCCATGTCCCCAGTGTGATACTGCCAGTTGAAATCAGCTCTAAAATATCCACTGAAACCACAGTGCCACTTATAAAAACCTCTCTGGAGCAATGATTCTCCCACTAAATGTGATTAAAAGCAAAAATTAACTCAGCATATTTGCATCTTCAAGTAGCATCTTTTAAAAGCCTTATTTAAAATTGAAATATGTTATGTAAATTCTCTGATATGAATTCTATGGTGGCATGTGAAGAACTCCTTAGTTTCTTTGGAAAATAAATCCTTTCAGAGGCAAAACTAAGAGGCTATTAAGAAAAGTCTGAAAACAAAACTGTAAATCAAATTATTTGTTGCCATGCAAACATCCCAATCATTTCCACATTGGTTTTCTACTGCTCTGTTTTTTCTCCACTAGATTTGACGTCTGTGCAGAACTGTGGGGAAAAACTATCAGGTATTCAAATGATGAAAATAATTGTCATGAGGCAGAAGCTTGCTGACTTGTACAAATTAGCAACTTGCTGATGCTGTTTTGTTTTGGCAGGACAGCTTAAAGTATTGGCTTGAATGAAGCCAAGAAGCTTCCAAGTGTAATCTGTCATGAGAAGAGAGATTTTTAGAAAATCTATTTACTACAGTTACTATTCATTATTCACTATTGATAGCATTTGTCTGCTGCTAGATACTACCCATGCAAACAGAACAGGCATTCCTGGCAGGAGCTGCTCATTTCTCTAATATAATAAACCACATTCTGAACACTATAAACAAGCAGTTATTTAAAGTATCTTTTTAATTGGTTTCTATTAGGTGTAATTGTCACTCATGACGTGCAAGATGTCTCCTTCCATTTTCGTGGAACACGGGGATTTTCATCCCATGAGCTGCTATATAACAATGCAGCATCCAGCTCACTACAGCACACTGCACATTTCAGTGGCCACTGCAATTCATTCCCATGTATGTATATTAGTCTGCTTTATACGTAAATACATTACATGGTTATACAACCTTTGGATTAAAGGTATAAGTAAGTAATGAACAGTCCCAGCTAGGACTGCCCAGAAGAGTTCCTCATAGCTATTCCCATGACATTTCTTAACTCTCCCTTTAATTTATTTCAGGATTTTCAGGCTATATCCATAAATATCACTTCAGCATGCAGTAAAATATTTAACCATGTAACTAAGGAACTAATGCAGCTTCGTGTAAATGACATGGTCCAGAACCACCACCCTTCAGGATCACAGCTACAGATGCCCCAAGGCAGCATATTCTTCCATATTTAATGGTTATATGTGTTTTTATTCTACCAGCCACATTAGGCCTTTACTCTTTCAGCAATATGACCATTAGACTTCTCCATCAGAGGCAGGAAGGTGGGAATCTAAGAATCTCTGAGTACTGCAGATTTTCATGGCTGAATCATTCAGATTTGGGGCCATCTACTTCCTCAGGTCCCATCAGAGCATCTGAGATTTGAGGGCTTGGAGTTGCCAGATATTGTGTGATAAGATCTGAAGGTGAGACATGGCATCTCCCTTCTGTCACTGGCACAATCTTAATTTAACCCTGGAAAAGCTGGTGAGCTAGAGAGGGGAAGCACCTAAGGGACACTACACTCTAGGAACACAGCTAGAGGCTCACTGTAACCATGTTCAACCTACCTAGAAACTGATTTACAGCCTCCCCATAAATTATGGCACGGGGAAGCAAGGAAACAATCCCAAACTGGGGTTGCTCTTCCCAGAGTCTAAGGATAAACTCCAGGAAAAGGCATGTAATGAACAAACTTCACTATGCAACTTACATTGGACGAGGGGGACTAGTTACATGTATTCTGCTGATAAAAACTATTTTTGTCCTGCTGCTCTTGCATGAAACAGTGTGGGGGAAAGGAGCTGTTTCAGGGTAACAGATGCCCTTAGTTTGCAGTTTCTGCTCTTTCATGTTTGATGGATGTCCTGCCAGCTCATGTAGGGAAGAGTTCACCCACGCTATCCGAATATGGCTTATCAGCTTTGTGTGTCTGTGGAAGCCTCACTCTAAGTGCATGACATCTCTGGACGCCTGCAAAGTCATCCTATCTCTAAGCTAAGATTAGAATTTCAAACAAAACTTATTACAAAGCAGGATTTTCTGAAAGGGCTGGACATGGCTATAATGTGGAAATTTCAGATTCATGTCTAAGTGCATTATTTAATCCTGTTTTTTAGATAGGCATAATTGTAAAGTGATATTTACCATAATATCAGTAATGCTTGTGGGTGGAGGGGAATGAAACAGCAAGGAGACACATGAAGGGCCATAAGAAAACTGGACCTAAAACTGCCATCAATTCTGATCATTTTTTTTCCTGAAAAGGCTGTGTTCACAACACTCAGACACTCTGTTCCTTACCAAATGGGTTAGGAGATGTTTTAGGAGATTTTCCCAGCTATTACTTAAATCTCAGACTCAAGTGTGCCTGTGGCAACCAAGCAAGTATTTAAAAGGTCAGAGGGGAAGGGTTTTAGTAGCTGTCACTCTCCAGAGCATATTCGTACACTGGAACTTGGGGAAATGGATGCTGTGCTCAGAATAATGTCTGGAGCTCCTGATCCTCACACCCCTGCGGTCACAGCCCAGCAGGCTTCCTCAAAACTCATCTCCAGTAGAAGTGAGGAGGAAGGCAACTCTTCCAGTATTGAACAGGCAGAGGGGAAAAGATGGGATTTTATGAGCACTTTTCCTGCAATGTGTGATGGTGGGTGAAAGGATCAGTAACTTTTGTTCAGCCACACTGGGGCTGTGCCAGGACTACTTGTGTATGTTTGATGGATCCCTTCCTATCTCAGCTACAAGAATTCCAGCCTCTGCATGGTGCCCAGTTAAGGAGGAGGAAACCTCCAGCAAGTTAGTGAGGAACACATGGGCCTGAGAGCTCACAGGGGACTCCTGACAATGCCAGCGCTGGCAGTTTCTGTTCCACTTGAGTAGCTCAAGGAATGTTGCTCCTTGCTCCCTCTGCCCTCAAAGATGGGTTTGATCCATTTTTCTAAACTGGCTGCTAATCCACACACTGTGTGTCACACAGTTGCATTCACTACCAACAGAGATGGGGTGGGGAGCACAGCAGCAGCTTGAGGGGCTGAGTGAGAAGGGGATGAGGCTGAAAACAGCCACACACGTGGGTTATGCTCTAAGGTGGCAAGTAAATAAAGCAACATTTCTTGGGTGTTTCTGTGCCCCTGATTATAAAGCTGGGGATTTCAAGAACTTCAGAGGAAAGTGTGCAATTGGGCATGTGGCATGAGCTAATCTTTGTGAGAAGCAAAGTCATACAATTCAAGGATCTCATGAAGAAGTGAGGGCTGGGAAGTGTTCCATGCAGTTCCCAGACAGTTATTTTTTGAGTTGCACCTAACAGCTGTCTTGGGGAACATCAATCTTGTTTCTAGCCCTAGAAGAGAACAAATACTTCACAGCAGTTAAATGGGAGAAGGGCAGAGGAAGAGAATAAGGAAAAGGGAAATGGAACAGGTTCTTTTCCATGTGTATTAAACCAGTTATTTCCAATAGTTACATCCAAGTCAGATGAACTTTTGGAGGCTGCATGAAACGAATGAGTCAGCCCCTCTAGAGCTGTCTCTGCCACCCCATTTGTAGAAGGATCATTTCCCGAGTTCTCCCAAGCCTGGCCCATGAACACACCAACAATGCTGACACTGCAGATACCCACCCAAGTGACTTTATGTGTTTGTACTCAGAGTCTGGTTAGAATCTAAAGGTATTTGGCTTAGACCCTGATTTTTCACCTTCCCATCTGCCTAAAGTTAATTTCACGCATAAATATTTAGTTAATTGCCTAATATGACTGGGGCTTTGTGTCTGTCTCTCTTCTGGCTACTGGGTATGTGGTATTAGCAAAGGCCAGTGCTGAAGAAGTTTCCAGGAACCACTCATCTATTTAAAGTTAAGCACGTGCATGTGTTCAGCAGGATGCGTATCTTCAAGCTGAGGATTACACTGCCTGTCAAATGTGCCCTCTCAGTTTTTCCAAGCCTGAATATGCTTAAGCCCTTCCTGATTGCAGAAGGCCTGTCAAGCTTTTCCCTAGTTTACAGAGCGGAGGTATTTTGTTCTGTAGGAATTTTATACTCCACAGGTGATTCACTTGAGTGATATACAGAAAAGTTTGGAACCTCCCTACCGTACACACACACACACTCTCACACTTCTTGGATACAAAGGAGTTAATTTGACACAATCTCTGCACTTTGCTTCATAAAAATCTAAATTTAGATATTTTCATAAAGTTGATGTACTGTTTATTCTTCCCATTACAAACCCTAAGACTTCAGGACAAAAAAAACCCAAACAACAAAAAACTGCAATTTCCAAGAATGCAAGTTTCCATTAAACACAAGAGCCAAAATTGTTAACCTCAACCAGTGGGAAAGAGAAAGAACTTCAGGGATTTCACTGGGGAGGTGGGGGAGAGGTTGTCATTGCACAGAATTCCTTCTACACCCATCCCAAATACAAATCCCCATATGCCAGTGCCCATTGCCCAGCAGAACATTACAATGGGCCTGACGCTGCCCAGCAAGAGCTGTGATCCATGAAATCTCTCCTTCCTTTCTTGCAGAGACAGGTAATTAAATTTGTCCAAAGCTGCAAAGGTCATGAGATTCTGGCTTTGGTCCCCCAAACACTTACGCACAAGCCTCGCTTCCTCTGTCACAGCCAGATTCGAGGGAAGATAAAGTTAGGAAGGCACAAACTCTTGGCTTGCCGGGGGAAACAGGCAGGAGCGCAGCTTTGCCTAACTAGCGAAATGGCACAGACTAGCAGTGTTAGCACCTTGCTTCGCTGTTAAATGGGCTGGAACCTGCCTAAAACCCCCTCAATCCATTGTCCGCGGGCACCGCGCAGCGCAGGGAGCGTGTGCGCCCGTGCTCGGCATCCCGACCGCCGCTCCCTGCCCCGGCCCCGCATCCCGAGCCCCGCATCTGGAGCCCGAGCTCCGCCTCGACCCTCCATCCGGAGCCCGACCCCCGCATCCCGAGCCGGAGCTCCTCATCCCCAGCCCCGGTCCCGCCCCGGCCCCTCCGCGCATCCCCCCGGGCCCCCGCGCTCCGCCCGCCCCGCTCCGCCCGCCCGGCCGCGTCCCGCCCCGTTCTGCGGTGAGTGGCGGCGGGGCCGGGGGCTGGGGGGACCCTGCGAGGCGCCGGGGGGTCAGGCAGCCCTGCCCCTCCCCCGGTGGGACGGGCCAGCCGCCGGGGAGCCGGGCTTTCCGTGGGTTTGTTCTGTCACCCGTTTGGGGACAAAGTTTGGGAATAAAGGGAGGCTTTCCCCGCTTGATCCCGGAAGGGAAGGAGAGCTGCGAGGGAAAATGAGACCGCCTGCTCCGAGGAGTCTTGTTCCCTGCCTGCCGCACCTCCAGCTCAGCTCCTTCTTGTGATGCTCTCGGGGGACGGGGCAGGGGCTCCCGGCGGGCTGCTGGATGCACTGCGGGGCTGCAGCCGTAAGGAGGGAGTCTCCACGCCGTCTCCGCAGATTAACTTCGGCTCAAACCACAGACGTCTGATTCTCCAGATCCTGAAGAATGCGAATAACTTAGTGCTTCGTGTTCCGGTCCCCATCTAAGCACTGCTGTCTCCCGGAGAAACAGCCTGAGGAACCGAGCTGGTGTCTGTCACGGTACTTTACACCGACTTTGTGAGACTGCTGTGCAGCCTCCCTTCCTGCAAGGAGTCTCCAAATAGCATCTTTAATTTCTGCTCCGAGCTGATACCGACTGCTCATGTAAAAATGATGGTCTGAGAGAGGGAGGGCACTGTAGAACCAGCATTTAATGAAGTGGGGTTTGGCAGGGGGCACCTAATCGGGTCTTCTTGCACAGGTGACAACTCTGACCAGGTTCTCTCTATTTTGCAGGGTAAAGTGAGCCCTGCAGAGACCTGCTAGAGGGACCACCCTCCCATTTTGCATCTCGCTGAGTGGACTATGGTGGCAGGAAGATGTTGGCTCGCAAGAGTATCATCCCTGAAGAGTATGTGCTGGCACGGATCGCTGCCGAGAACCTGCGCAAGCCGCGCATCCGCGACCGCCCGCGCAAAGCCCGCTTCATCGCCAAGAACGGCGCCTGCAACCTGGCCCACAAGAACATCCGCGAGCAGGGGCGATTCCTGCAAGACATCTTCACCACCCTGGTGGACCTGAAGTGGCGTCACACGCTGGTCATCTTTACCATGTCCTTCCTGTGCAGCTGGCTGCTCTTTGCCATGATGTGGTGGCTGGTGGCCTTCGCCCACGGCGACATGGACCCGAGCACAGAAAACCCTTCAAACAGCACAAAGTGGACACCATGCGTGACGTGTGTCAGGTAAAGTGGAGTTTGGTGGGATGAAGGAAGGGGGGGGACAGAGCTGCCTGCTGTCCTGGTGTTGTCTGAAGTGCAGCTTTTGGTTTACATGAACCATTGGGTTTGGTTGAGACAGTTGAAAAGTGCAGAGTTTTCCTCTAGATTGCGTAAACTCAGCAAGCCTCCCAGGCTTGGAAAATACTGTACTGTAGATGTCTTTGATTCCTTACAGGATCTGAAAGAGAGGGAGACCTGCTGCTTTTCATGTGTCTCCACACTCTGTGGGTAACTCGATTGCCTGTCGAGATAAGAGCCTGCTGCAAGAGTGGGTATGTGTTATATGTATTGTAACGTTGTCTACGGCAGCGGGAGCATCCCCAGCGCCACGTTGGCCAGAGGACAAAACTAAGTGTGTTTCAAGATGACTCTCATGAGAGTGTTAAATATGCGAGGCTTTGAAATACTTTGGTGAAGCCATAGGCCAGCAGTTGGACAGAGGAACACTTTCCACACTGTGCATTTGTGTCAGAGAGTGAAAGCTTAAGGGATGAAGGGATGACTGGATTAAATGTCACCTGTTGAACTATTTTACTCTCTGTCACCAAAGCCACGACAATTGTCAGGGCACTGATAAGCTGACACAAACATACATGGAAGAAAAGACTGTGAATTGCAGGTGGGGTAAGACATAAGATCACTTCAGGATCTCATCAATTAAATCTGCTTTTTTAGCACTAGATTTTTGGGTAGAAATTCCTGATTCTGTACCACCAGGCTGTCCCAGATCACTTGCCTTTATACATCGCAGTGCTGTGAGGGTCTGGGGGCTGCAGGGTGCTCTGAGACATCAGCAAATCCATTTCCCTTTTCTCCTTTCTCCCACAAAGTCTTGAGGTACCTCACCAAGTCTGAAGGGACTTTGTATCTGGCTCATGAGGTAGCAGAGATTTAATTCTCCCTTTGTTTTGACACTTTTTTTTCTAAATGGGGATTTTCCAAGGTAAAAGAAGAGGGGATTTTTCCAAGCTACACTTCACTAGCTTGGGGGGAATTGGAGCAGGGGTTGCTGTCTTATTTCTTTTCTGATGTCTGGCCATGAGCAGTTTCCTCTGAAATGAGATGTCATGACCCAGCTTGCACCCGCAGGAGCATTGCCCCGGGCATTTCTGGGATCTGTGGGATCTGTCCAACCAGAATCAGTGAACAGCTACAGCCCTGCAGCTTTCCAGGGTCAGCTGAGGGGACATCCCTGCGAGTGGCTGGTGGCTCCCTTGGTATGGCTGCTGTGTCACCCTGCAGATCCTGAGCTGGGGACCAAGGGCTTCATGCCACTGGGGCCAGCCACATCCACAGCCAGAACTCTGCCCCTGTTCCTTCCCATAGCTGCCTGTGGCTCTTCCAGGATGTTTGCTAGGAAGCACAGTGAATGAATCAATATCATTTCAGGTTTAGCCCATGCCAAAGAACACACACACCCCTCCCTTGTGGGGTGTCCAGGCAACAGCTGCTCCAGTACCCATGGGAAGCCAATGGGTCCAAGCCATGGGAAATCTTTTCCTTTCCTAGGGAAATCTGGCTATCACTTTGGTCAAAGTCATGAAGTAATGATGTGATTGCTGACATCTTTAAGAATGGCAAGTTTTGGGGTGTAAAATACATTTAGTATTGCAATGCCAAAATCATGACAAATAATTTTTAACCTACTCCCCTGAGGTTTAGGCCCACAGATATTTCAGGAGCGCTTTCTTGGGTAGGTGCCAGTACATATTTATGGGAAAACCTGGCTTTGGAAATTTTAACCAGTGCCTAGAGCTTGCACAGCTTGCACTTCATTCTACAAAGTACTGCAGAAATTTCTAAGTCTCACATCTCTTTGCCACAGAAAGCAAACATTATCCAAAAAGGAAAGGTGCTACACAGCTCTGAGGGGAAGGACCTGGGGATGGTGTGATTTGCACTTTCTCCCATTTCACATTATTAAAATGCTTTCCAAACTTGCTCTTTCACTTACTTCACTGTTAAAAAGGTGGATTGCTTTTTTTAAAAAAAAAACAAAGAAAGTGTATTGCTAAGGGAAGTCAGACTACTTACTGGACAGAGTTTTAAGCTGAATTAAGCTGACTGAAACTGAATCCAGAAACTTCATTCTGCATGTAACTGAATATTCATGATTATAAGAAATCATTCCATGGATTATATTAATTAACTCCTTTGACCCTGATTTCTTCAGAGTGAAATACAAAATAAACCACCTCAATACAAAGGAATTTGTTAATGGCTAAGAAAAATAGAAAAGGCAAAAAAAGAAAGTTATTTCAAAGATACCTGTGCAGAGACTGGTTGGTTTTCTGAAAGATGGACTTTCTCATTGCACAGAGAATTATCCCTGATATAGCCTATGCTATTTAAATGTGTCCTCCATACTCCAGTGAAAATATGGCTAGAAAAGAAAAAAAATATTTAAAAGCAGATTAATTGAAAAGCAGAGCAACCCAATGAATGATTTAGACCCATCTTCAGGGGCAGGATATATTTTCCACTGGTATAGCCCTGTAAGCATTGGGATGCTTCAGATTTATTAGATTGCACTGGAAGGATGTATATGGAACGAATAAAATAAATGTAAAAGGAAGTTAAGGACCCTGATACATACAGAGGATATGACCTTGTGGCTACTATAAATAATGTATTTTGGGAAGTTTGTGGACAGCATTTTGTGATGTCCAGCACCATAGCATTTTAGTGTATTTAACTTAACCCACACTTCTACATCCCACTTCTGTGGTGAAATTTTCCACCTGATCTTGTCCTGGCAGTGAGCTGAACCCAAGCCCTGGGTCACAGCACTGTCCTGATGCCAGGATGTGCAGGGGGATACCATGGGGGCCGCTGGCCTCTCTCTGTGGCCTCATCCTGCTCAGTCACAAGGTGAGCAAGGGTTTGGGAAGCGTCACAAA